>PRKT01000159.1:651638-663971 GCA_003671525.1 Saccostrea glomerata | reverse complement strand
TTTGACTAAGTTCATTTTGATTGGTTAATTACCGGTGTGATACCTCTACCCATTTAGTACTCCTCTCCCCTCTTGTTTAACCAGGAAATGATGTCAACTTCCGGGAATCTGGTACCCCTTTTTCCCATAATTCGACGCGCTACTTCTAAAACTACCATGTTCATCGTACCCGACGTTAATTTATGCTCAGGAAAAAAAAAATATATGGAATTACGTAAAAAGTTGAAAGACAGCTTATTTCTACTGACAAATTAGTTTACTATAATTAATAATTTTGTTTTTCTTTAACTTACTTTTTTTCTTACAGTATTTGATAAATATGACCCCCCCCCCCACCCCCCAAAAAACGAAGGGGTACAAAGGCTTCCAAATAATTAGTTTTGTACCTATGTTTTAAACCCAGTAAAACTTAAGATCCCTCCCTCAAAACTGCTGACATTAATTGCCTCGCCAACATCTCTCTGGGGAGTTTCACAGATTAACGTTAATTCGGCTTTTATTGAGTTCGCTCTCCGGACAGACTGCTAAGGTTTTCTTGGCATGTTAAAAATTTATACATCTTCCTGTTTAGTCAAATATAGGATAGACGGAGATAGAAGTTATATCTATGGTATATTGTAGGTAATATCATTACATTGAATAAAGTTGAACTCCATATACCACAGATGAAAGGTCTCCATGCATTTATTTCAAAGATCGTGAAAAGGGGGAGTTGTAATGGCGTCTTCCTAGTACATTCGAGGTCGTTTTTGCGCTAGTCGGAAAGGCCCGAGAAGTTGCGATTGATATATGGGTTTTAGAGAGAGCATTGAGGAACAGGAAATATTGCAGACTTTGCCTTTTTACGAGTAGTGTTCAGCTTTAATCAAGAAACTTGTTATTTGACTCACCTTAAATAGTACTTATCTGGAAGAACTTAAGTTACATTGGATACATGTATCACTGAAGAAATAAGACATCGTACCCCTCCCTTTTAGGGAACCACAAATACATTTAATCTTTCCAAGGCTGAACTGATTTTTGCTTTGATCCCTGCTACGGTGCTCAGGTGAGGGATGTGGTCCCTGGGCCTTTTGTTTCAAATTTTAATTGATGCGTATTTTTTTCTGCTTTTAAAATTCCCTAGCATTGCTCTTTTTGGAAGAATAAAGTTTGAAAATTTTGAAATGTGAAAATCTATGTTAATTATGACCAAAACAATGTCTTTATATTGATCATCTGAGTGAGTTATATAGAAATGTGATTTTTTTTTAATATAGGATAAAATAAAAACATGCATATTTTACAGTTGAAGGCTTGCTTTGGTTTCGTCCTTGGAAAATGTTTCAAGGCTCTTTTCTCAAATATTTTGTTGTACATTTATTTCAACCCCTTTACATGTAACTGTGAGATTGAGATCGAAAGAAAACTCGTCTAACTTTTATGGCCTGGATAGGTACAAATGTTAACTATAACACTCTAAACATGTTCAAAAATGCCATATGGCGCTTAATAACTTTTCATGATGGCTACATGCTCATTGTTGTTGCCATGGGTAAACGTTAAAAGCATTCTAAAATTATTGCATAAGCAATGCTAGTCTGAAAAAATTGACGTTTTCCTGGCTTTTTTAACGATTTTGATGTTTTACATGCCAGGAAAACGTCAGATTTTTCAGACTAAAGAAATGCATGCCCCCTACCGGTTTCCCCCTTTCTCTAGAATGTCATTTTATGATATGCAAAAGTTATGACCAAGGTAAAAGTGTTTGATGTTAAATTTTGAGGTTATGCATGCCTTTAATCTAAAAAAAAAAAGTAAAACACATAAAGACGGAAATTCATTTTTTTTTTAACATCTTCTTTTGGCTCCATCATCATTCATGTTGACCATGTTGACATTTGGAATTTAGCGCAGCACGAACCCGATCTTAAACCATTATGAAAAAAATTAAAACGCCATAAATCTATCAAAAGTCAATGAAGCATAACAACATTCAAACTCGATCTGTGACTCACCAAGATACACTCACATGCTGAAATTCAGCTCAATATCTGCAAGCGTTTAGAAAATAAGTGTGGAAACCCAAGTAGAAAGACTTACAGACAGACATAGGGACAGCTAGACCGACGTACAGACTCAGAGGAAACCTATAGCCCCCTCCAGTTTCACGGGTTGGGGACTAATAAAGTACAAAAAATGTTCTGATGCTCTTAAATAACTGTGGTCTGTCAAACACTGAATAATCTTTACAAATGTCAAAAGTGGATTTATTTTCTTTGTTGCTAAGGGGAATTTTCTGTTACTATGGCGATTAGTATTTGCAAAATATTCCTGGATTCATGAAGAAGTCTCAGAAATATTTTTTTACTTTAAAAATTGATATTGGTATCCACCGATAAGATTTAATTCCATAAATAACTCGCATATTTGACAATTTGTCTCTTTCTCTGAATCAAAACATCCATTTTTGTTGCTAGGCAACCGATTGTGAATATCGGAAAACACACGTTTTTGAATTTAAATTCCAAAAAGGATATTCCTCTGCCTTTATGTAAAATTTACCATACTCTTGTATTGTGCAAGAAGTTTGAGATATATGGCCTTGAAAATTGCCCAAATTAACAAAAATGCTGAATCAGCAAAAAATGCAAAACATGCATATCTTCCACTGCCTGTAAAAGAAATATCTTAAAATAAAAATTGTATGTTTTACATGGTTTTATCACTTGAAATGTTTATCTTTATGATAACATTATTTAAGAACACCTCTGGTAATATTCACATTCAATTTCAAGCCTCTAAGTTTAGTGATATATTTGTCCATAAACATGGAAAATTGACCGGTTGCTAGGGAAAATTTCTTTGGCCATGTTTCCATAGTAACCAGGACCCAAAATAATTTTCATTTTACATACGTTGTTCATAGTGTAAGAGAAACCTATGTGTGTAAAATCATCGAATTCTGAGAACCCTCATGATTCACTTTTATATACATATTGTCTGATTCTTACATAGACCCGTACTTAAATAAACAAGGTGTATATTTCTTTCGGAAAATCATTATCCTAAGTTCAAAGGTTTAAAGGAGTAATTTTTTTTATGATTTTAGTTTTATCATCGATTTGATTACTCATTAAGATAAAAAATAATGTTGGGCGTACTGCATTCCAACTTGAGATATCTAGGATCATAAGCTATTTCGCTCTGTAATTTCATTCTCTGGTTATTGCTAATAAACCTTTTTATAATCATAACAAACTTACAAACATAGTTTAATATAATATTTACCGCAGTTTTTACCTTTTTTAGAGTAGTTTACCTTGACAGAGATAAGGGTATGGGTTATGACACTCCTTGTCCGTCCATTTATATGGTGCATCGCTGGCGGAAACATAACGCTTCAGACGACCACACATACAACCGCCCGGATCTCCGGAGTTCCAAGGGAAAGTGTAGTAAGTGGAACCATAGGACAGGCCTGATCCGTCCTCGTGAATGTACGTCGATCCCGATGTACATTTCAGCCCGTACCACACGCGCTCGTATGCTGAACCACTGAGGATAATGAAAAAAATTCTTCTAAGAATGTGCTTAGTACATTTATAAGTTGCTTACTTCTGAACAGTCCTAAGAAATCCCAAAATTATAAAGGTGTATACATCGAAGTCTTGTTTAAAGTGTATACATCGAAGTCTTGTTAAAACATACACAAAATGAAATCTGTGAGCCAATGCTCACTAGTAATACCCCCGTTCTGATGTAAATAAGCACTATCATGTTAATATACACAAGTTCAATTACAGGCAGATGCACAGAAAAATATGAAGTTGACATCAAATTCATATCAAAATTAATCCCACCATATGGCATGCCTCAACAAAGAACGTACTAAAAATTCAAGCATCTGCTATGAATAGTTAAAGAGAAAACTGGGAAGAAGATTTGTTATATATGAAACGGAAAGACGCACAAACAAACAGGAAGTTGACATCAGATTGAACAAAAATGTTTCAAAACGTATGGCATGCCTCAGAAAAAATTGTGTTATGATTTCAAGCATGTGCGATGAGTAGTTGCTGAGAAAACTGCGACAAAAATTTGTTATATATGAAACGGAAGACGCACAGAAAAACAGGTAGTTGACATCGGATTTTAACAAAAATGTATCCAACCGTATGACAAGCCTCAGAAAAGATTGTGTTAAAATTTCAAGCATCTACGATGAATAGTTGCTGAGAAAACTGCAACAAAAATTTGTTACGGACAGACACACGGACACACAGACAGACAGACACACAAGGGTAAAACAGTTAACCCCCCACTCCTTCGGAGCGGGGATATAATTAATATACAGGTGTCATTGATCAAATAACAAAATACCTTTTTACTGCATTTCTTACTAATGAATGTTGCAATTAATTGTTGATGGGATTAAAATTCCTGTATACTTGAAAAAAAAAATACCTTTGAGCTCGTTTGATGTTAATATAAAGACTTGCAGCATCGCTCTTTGCTTGGGTTGTAAGAGAGGCGAGTTTCATACCATTTGACTCACAGGCTGATTTGGCACTACTCCACGTAATACTAGTTGTTCCTAAATGGAAACCTGTGGGGAAAATGTTATCATCATAGTATCAAGGATAAATTCATCTCATACATGTATCTACAATATGCTAAAAAAATTTCACATATTTAAAAAGCAACATCATGGTCGAATCAATTATATTAAGATTTAAACGATTTTTTTTATCATTCGTTCGATCTGTTGATATTCGAATATGAATTTATCATTTAATTATTCGTTTTTTATGTACATTTCTACAATTCTTTAGGTACATTCTATATACTTTAAAAATGAAAATAATCTTTTTAGTTTATTTTTGGGATAACTTCTTTGCCAAATTATTTGAGTATAACCTGGTTGGGTTGGTTTACGCATTTACATTTCTACCCCTAATTTCAGACACATTCTATAATCAATTTGTATAATCTATCTTCCTCTCAATCCTTTATAGTCGCCTTTACAGGCGATAAACTGGCTTAATTTTAATTGTTGCAGAAAATTTAATTCAAGCGAGTTTATCGCCTGTAGATACAACTATAAGGGGGTGGGAGGTGTATAAAATATGTATAAATTTATTTTAAAAATTGTGTCTAGAATTATGGAAGGAAAGCTGTATATGATTGATGATTTACCAATGTTGGAAAGTGGAGAAATTCTCCCAAACATTGCACAAAAAATCTTACGGCATAAATTGCGCCTTTTTTGCATTACGGGATTTATAGCATTATGGTCAAAGACTAATAATACGAGGGGTGATCAAAAAGTTCGCAAACTAATTGAATAACTTCCATACAAGAAACAATATTTGGTTTTAATGTTGGACTTGATTAAATTTTAAATTAATCCTCCCCCATTTTAATGCACATCAACCATCATTCTGCGCATGCGCGAATCACGTGATATTGGAAGTCACGTGACCCCCTCCGTAGCGTTCTGTCACAAAAGTTTAAAGATTTTTCCGAGTTTTATATTTCTTTCCATGTGAGTTAATTTTTATGACATGAACAGTTAATTTGTCAGAAATGGTCATATCTCGGCAACAGAATGGGTGGATAATAACATCCTTTCCAAAAATAAGCATGGCGACCATTAAAACACAAATCTTCTGTCTCAGGAGAGACCTTTATTCAAGGTGGATAGAGAATGGGTGCATCCTTTTTTTCATTTCTAATATGTTTAAAATCTAAAGTAAACGATATCCTACATGTAGGTATTTAATACTTATATCATTGTTCAAATATTCAACTATTTTTCAAAGTGCTAATTGGAGGTCTTTGATAGCAAATTGCTTAATTAAAAATACATATCTTTTCAAACTTGCTTTCACTAGGCAAGATGACAAGTGTCATTTTTTTACCATCAGCCTTCCTTCACTAAAACGATTAATCCAATCATTAATTGAATTTATAGGAACTCATTTATCTCAATAAACTGTGTACAAATTATTTTATGATACTGTAGAGGGATTTCTAAGATATTACAATAAATTGTACAGTCGTTTGTTGAACGAGTTCGACTGAGACAACCATTTTTCGTCACAAGTGACCTAAATAGTGACGTCATTTTCACATTGTGACGTCACAAACAAGGAGAGAAACTTTATTCAGCATATGCTATTTATAGACCTTGTGTATGGCTATGTGTGTACCGAATTTCATTCTAATCTGAATTGTGGTTTTGTAGATATAGAGATAGTTTGCGAACTTTTTGATCACCCCTCGTACATGTATATAAAACCATAACGCAACAGTTCTGCAGCTATGTTGGACGTGGAGACCGGTCCTTCGAATGGGATGGTATAAACTGGTCTCGTGTCGCAGAAGGTGCTGGCACAAAAAAGATCCCTCACTGCTTAATGGCCTTGAGTGCCGAGTATAAGCAAATACTGGCAAGTAGTGGCGTCTCCATATGAGTGAAACATTCTCGAGAGCCCCTGAGTACATTAAACAACAAAGAATCAAGCAAATATAATGTGTTGTTTGAATATTTTAAGTTTAATTAGTCAGAAAAGAAACCGAATCCTTTTTAAAGAAACAAAGAAGTCAAAGCCGAGAACGGTAAAATAAGGTGTGGACTTTAACAAATACTTTAAAGTACATGACTTGTACAGTGAGATCTGAGCTCACAAAATGATACCCCACTTCATACGAGTACAACTGCACAACAGCAAAGTCTACCGCCCTATCTGTATAATCGAAACAAAGGTTCATTCTCCCTATTCCCACTTTCTGAAAATCAGGTAGGAAAAGGTAACATTTTATGTGGGAATACTTAGGTGGAATTTTTAAGTAAACAAATAATTAACTATATATAAACATATAACTGCTGTATAAACAGAACAAATGAAGGAAAAATGGCTTTTAAAAATTTTAAATCAGACTTTTTACTAATATTTTAAGGTAATATTCAAAATTTTTATTGAATTACTGATAAATGATTTTTCCCGTTTATTTATTTATTGTATTTTCTTAAATTCAGCTATTTCAATGCATTTTTTCATAAATCTTCTCATTTTACGTTTTAAATTCAAGATATAAGAGGGGTTTGTAACCCTTTATTTTCAAATAATTAAATATATTATGCATTTTTAAAAATATATGTAATGCATATATTTGATTAAAATAAATCATTTTTTTCTAAAACTATTTTCTGTCTTCAAATGTACAAAATACAGGTAAATCCAAGATGGGATGCATTACTGTAATTAATTTATTATAAAACATTCATTGTTATTTGCAAGTGGGAATAAGTGGTATTAAGATTTTTAAAAATTTTGAATAGGTAGAAGACACCGGAACAAAAAGAGGTGTACAGTAGCTAAGTCAGTCAATGTATGGAAGATTTCTCCTACATTTATATATAATTACGTTTAACTTGAACAAGTCACTGACATTTCTCTTGTTTCATTAATACCACCTATAGCTCCAACTGTTCTACGTTTTTGTCTAGCAATCAATACATTTATTTCTGTTTCTCCTCGTCCGTGAGAATGATCCTTTCGAAATAATTAGTCAATAATTTAAATTATCATTAAAAATTTCAACCGTTTGAACTTGCATTCTCTGACCTGCATTGCATCGAATGAAAAAAGGCACAGATAAAACAAAAAAAACCCATATTCCACCTGACTTTTCTCACGTCCTTGCATAACTTTGTTCTTCATTAAACTCTGTCTTCTTTTCAGGTCACTTGGGTCATGAAAAATCTTTATTCCTTGATATCTTGCATTAAATATGTTCGCATTATTATATTACAGCACTTAACCCTTAACAAATAATTTTAAAAAGAAATCTATTTGATTCGATCAGTCCCTGGGGAATAACTTTTAAAATACAAGTATAGGAAAAACAGTGTACCAACTGAAAATATTTTTTTTTATTTATGGACATTTTTGTAGGCAAATTGTCTACATGATTGCAATGAGTTCTAAACCTATTTTTGAAATATAAATTAAACAAGAGGCCCACGGGCCTTATAGGTCACCTGAGCATTATGCAACAACTTTTCAGTTACAGTGTAATGAATTTGATTCATGTTTTAAGCCAGATGCTATATGGCATTCACCATTTTGAAAGAGGCACCATTGATCATCATAACAATACACTTAGCAGTTGCTTCTCTTGGTTACTGAATACCCCCATATGCAGGGTAGGGGAACAAAAATGTACTCCAACTAATCAATAATATTCAGCAATAATCAGTAGTGCCCCTAACACTGTGACATAAACCCCTGACCCTAGGTCCATACATTGCACAAATTTTTAAAAGGAACCCTTAAATTTGCCTATCAAATAATAAATAAATGTTTTATAAATACAAAGAAGCAGATTTAAAAAAATTAATTCATTTTCAGTATATAAGTAGAGCCCCCCTGACCCTGGGGCCTTGAAATTCACAATTCTGCAAGATTAGGACCCTTGCTCATCATAACTGTATAGGTAGTTCATCTGCTTCATACCCAGAAACAGAGAAGAAATTTTTCAAAGATTTCATGCATTTTCACTATATAATCAATAGAGCCCAACCCTAACACCAGAACCCCAGACCCTGGGGCCATAAAATTCATAATCTAAGAAGAGACATTCTTGCTCATCATAACTATGCACTTAGTTAGTTTATTTAATACCTAGGAGCAGAGAAGAAGATTTTCAAAGAAATCATGTATTTTCACTATATATAATCAATAGAGCCCCACCCTAACACCATAACCCCTGACACTGGGGCCATAAAATTCACAATTTTGGTAGAAGCACTCTTGCTCATCATAACTATGTACTTAGTTGGTTTATTTAATACCCAGGAGCAGAGAAGAAGATTTTCAAAGAAATAATGCATTTTCACCATATACTTATTTAGCCCCGCCCTAGCACTAGAACCCCTGACCCCAGGGCCATGAATTTCAATCAATTTTGGTAGAGGACTCAATGCTGATTATAATCATGCAAATAGTTTGACTACTTGATGTCCAGGAGTAAAGAAGAAGATTTTTAAAGATTGCATTAATTTCAGTGGTTTTGGCCCAACCCCTCAGGCCCCAGGGGGGCAGGGTTCATGAAATTCACAATATTTGTTTCCCTTTACCCATAGATGCTTTGTGCCAAATTTGGTTGAAATTGGTTCAGTGGTTGCAGAGAAGAAGCTGAAAATGTTCAAATGTTAACACACGACGGACGCCGGACGCCGACGGACAAACACCGATGGCAATAGGTCATCTGAGTGACTGTTGGCACAGATACTTGTTCTGACAGGGGGTATACTGGTCAAATAACAATAACATTTCATTGTTCATTTATCCTGGATATAGAACAGGTGTAACGACGAAAAGTGACCCCCGTAGAATATTGACCAGGGGTCATTTTTCTACGTAGAAATTTGACCCCCTGGTCAATATTCTACGTAGAAAAATGACCCTCTTTTTTGTAGAAATTTTGGCTTTGGGGTTGTTTTTCTCCGTGTACATTGTAGAAAAATGACCCTGTAGAATAATGACCCCTTGTCATTTTTTTGATGCAAAAACATTTGTTTTGGTAGGAATATTCTTGGTAGGCGAATGCATACGGGTAATATCAAGCAGCCTTTTGATCTGAAGTGTTCATTTCTGAAAGCTTTTAAGCTAAAATGACGAAATCAAAGATATACTATACGTACCTTACATTGATAATACACACCGTTTTATCCCCATTAAAGGAAAATGATATCTATCAAAATGTTCTAGGCTATGCGCATTTATAGATTTGTTTATTCTATTTTATAAATAAGTTTCCACAGTTGTCATTTTCACCTTTGAAAAAGGTCATTCTCAAGCCGGTGTCAGAAAAAGAAACTTTAAAAAGTTTCCATCATTGTTAACCTCTTTTATTTTATCCTGGATAAATAATTTGTAAAAATCAAAATGAAGTTTTATTTTTTTGAAAGTTAAACTTTTTTTATCCCTACTTTTAAAACTGGCTATTTTGAAAATTAGATCTAATTTGGTTTTCTATGAATAAAATTTCTAACTTCTCATAAAAAAATAGGGATAATTTAATATGTAAAAATAAGTACTAAATTAAACTGCCTCTGACCTATGATACCAGGGAAACAAAACGTGGTAAGCTCAAAACCTTTAAAATGTCTTTTGTCGTTTTCTTGTGTCAACAAAACCTTAACAAATTGGGGGTTGTAGCTTAAAAATGATTAACTAAAAATAAGAAGTGCTCGTCTTACCAAAAATTGGCACATGTATCGTTTCCCATTTCAACATGTACTTACATGTGATGATTTTAGGAGTTTTTTTTACCAATAAAAAAAACAAAAAACAATTGTTGGATTTTGAAAAAAAGTTGTCAATTTACATATTATATTTATGCCCTGCCCCCGTAAACGAAGTTTCGGGATCATATAGTTTTTACCTGTCCGTCCGCCTGTCTGTATGTCCGCAAAAACTTTAACCTGGCCCATAACTTTTGACTGTATGGGACTATGGCTTTCATATTTCATGATAATAGGTGTATTTTTCGTGACAAAACCTTTCTTTGGGTACAACCAATTTTGACCTCTTGACCTTGGCGTTTAATACACTTTTGCAAACAAATTCCAAACTTTTACTTTGGCCTTAACTTTTGGACGATATGTGCTAGAACTAGATATCGAATTAATGACATGATAGACTAAGAGTTCATTTGTATTTGCAACGTTAGTGTCTAAGAAAATCTCAGATGGAAGATGATGTTACAGTAACCATTTGTCAGGTGTCTGTGGGCTAAAAAAGAGAGGGAAAAGGAAGTTTTAAAAAAATGAATTTATGAATATCTGTAAAGGTTGAAATGTTACTCACTCAGATGTAAATTTTTGCCCGTTTTGGGGGATTTTTAAAAAAATCATTATAAGAACGTTCTAAATGTGTATGTTATTTCCCGTATATACAAGAAAACGTATAGAACCTTGTATTAGGTGGTTAAAAAGTATGTATTTTATGGATAAATAACACAAACAAACTTTTTACAAAAATCAGCAATATTTCTCATAGATTTACATTTAAATTGTGTCCTGAATAATACTTACCAAGTATAGTAGGAGAATTATATAAGATTTCGTCATAAGGTTAAAAGCAAATGCGATAGTACTGTTCTCCCGCCTACCTCCAAGTCAATTTTCAAAAGTTAACATATTCGATGAATTTTTAATAGATAATTAAATGGATTTACATAAAACATTACTTATTTGGGAAAACAAAGAGAGATAACTCTAAAATTGTGGTACCCCCCCCTCCCCCCGTGTCACAAAAATTCCTTTTTACAAGTTATATGGAATTCATGCCAAAGCTTTTTATGTGACACGGTGGGGGGGGGGGGGGGTTTATTGACAAAAAACGATTAAAATGCTTATTTTCCACCAATTTCAAAGCGATTTACAACTGAAACATTATATTTTATTGATATATTTATGTTTTATTTATTTCCCTAAAACATAAAAAAAGATATAAGGAACATTTAATCATATCCAAGTCTATTTCAATATGATGATGTTTGAAACTCCGACTTAAATGGAAAATATAGTCTACCTCCCTTTTTCAAAAGCTGGAATGGTGGAAAATTTACTGTTTAACGCTGGTATTAAGACAATTCATCAATTACCATTTAACTGTTCTTTGTATAAAACAAAGATTTTATGGCCAAATTGCTATTTATACTGAATAAAATGTTTCCAAAATCTAGGCGGGAATCGAGAGTTAGCATGCGGATTTCTCTAAACAAAACAAGTTAAGTGATATCATTAAACATGAAGGATATCGAAATAAAGAACAGTATTCAATTTCAAAGTCTATAAAACACGGACCTCCAAAACATCAGAGGTGGGATCAGGTGCCATGGAGGATTGAGCATCCCCTGCTGACCGGTCACACCCGCCGTGTGCTCCTTGTCATGATAGAGAAATAATGGAAAAATCCGTGGTCAATTCAGTGTATAAATAATGGACTAACAATAAGTACGAAAAACGTCATTAAGCATTTGTATTTGCTGACAAGGTAATTGTATCGACCAAAGAACTTAAGAATTGATGAATTTAAACGAGATTGCTGATATTCTTGTTTCATCAACTTGTTTGTCAATAATTTACCTCGTTTTAGAAATTGTTCATACGCAGAGCATGTTCTTGCGTATCGAATCGACTGAGATATATAAACTCCGTATGCAGGTGATGAAGGTATATTGCTGCATAAGTAAGGGAAGTTGACGATAGAAAAGTTAAAGACATCACGTTTATCATAGAGCTTGGTTATTAGATTACCACTAAAGTCCTTTTTC
>PRKT01000159.1:626761-651620 GCA_003671525.1 Saccostrea glomerata | reverse complement strand
GGGGGGGGGGGGCAGTTTATTGACAAAAAACGATTAAAATGCTTATTTTCCACCAATTTCAAAGCGATTTACAACTGAAACATTATATTTTATTGATATATTTATGTTTTATTTATTTCCCTAAAACATAAAAAAAGATATAAGGAACATTTAATCATATCCAAGTCCATTTCAATATGATGATGTTTGAAACTCCGATTTAAATGGAAAATATAGTCTACCTCCCTTTTTCAAAAGCTGGAATGGTGGAAAATTTACTGTTTAACGCTGGTATTAAGACAATTCATCAATTACCATTTAACTGTTCTTTGTATAAAACAAAGATTTTATGGCCAAATTGCTATTTATATTGAATAAAATGTTTCCAAAATCTAGGCGGGAATCGAGAGTTAGCATGCGGATTTCTCTAAACAAAACAAGTTAAGTGATATCATTAAACATGAAGGATATCGAAATAAAGAACAGTATTCAATTTCAAAGTCTATAAAACACGGACCTCCAAACATCAGAGGTGGGATCAGGTGCCATGGAGGATTGAGCATCCCCTGCTGACCGGTCACACCCGCCGTGTGCTCCTTGTCATGATAGAGAAATAATGGAAAAATCCGTGGTCAATTCAGTGTATAAATAATGGACTAACAATAAGTACGAAAAACGTCATTAAGCATTTGTATTTGCTGACAAGGTAATTGTATCGACCAAAGAACTTAAGAGTTGATGAATTTAAACGAGATTGCTGATATTCTTGTTTCATCAACTTGTTTGTCAATAATTTACCTCGTTTTAGAAATTGTTCATACGCAGAGCATGTTCTTGCGTATCGAATCGACTGAGATATATAAACTCCGTATGCAGGTGATGAAGGTATATTGCTGCATAAGTAAGGGAAGTTGACGATAGAAAAGTTAAAGACATCACGTTTATCATAGAGCTTGGTTATTAGATTACCACTAAAGTCCTTTTTCAAGTATGATATCCAAATATGAAAACAGATGTGTCAGACTCTGTGGTATCTTTTTTCTCTAGCTCACCAGGATATATCGTGTCATTTTCTGAAAAAAACCTTTGAATGATAAAAAAACCCAATATACTAGTAATCATAAATTTATGCTCCCTAATGAATTAATATTCATTGGGATTCTGCAAGCCAAAAAATCCACACCAGATACATTAATTTTCATGATGCTACAATTATGATATGCAATCAAATATATGTTGGGAAGAAGTAAAGTGCATTCCCCCTCCTTACATTTGAAAGTATAAAACAAATATCAGGAGACACAGATTTAAGGATTTATTGTATAAAAAGTAGGGAGTCAAATTTCTATGGGGGTCATTTATCAACGTGTGTGGAGTCGTAGAATTAATGGTCTGGAATGTTTTTCTACAGTCGAAAAATGACCCTACTTGTCGCAGAATATTGACCCTGATTAATTTTTCTACGTAGAAAAATGACCCCCCGGTCAATATTCTACGGGGGTCACTTTTCGTCGTTACACCTACATTTTTTTTTGGCTTAATTGTTGGTCAGAGTGAGTCAGACAAAAAACCCTCATGAAACATTGATGACCGGAAAGCCCATACATTCATCGGGTTGCAGGAGGGTATCTTTGCTAGCCAAGGGTTTCTGATACGCTACTCTCCTCATGAAGAGGTTATGAGGAGAGTAGCGTATCAGAAACCCTTGGCTAGCGAAGATGGCAGAAGGGGTGTATTTTATTACACCTCCCAACCTATTACATCGTCATTACAGCCTAAAAAACTCGCTTGATTTTAATTTTTGTCGGATGACAGAAAATTCAAAACAAACAAGTTCACTAGTCTGTGCTTTCCGGAGTTTTTACGCCTACCTTCACACAGAAAGTCTTCGGAACCTGTACACGACTCATCTTTCCATTTCAGCTCAGACCATTCCAGTTTTACACACGCTTTGCTGACGTCAGTTGACGGCGATCCAGTATCTTTCCATGGGTAGGTACCGGAAGTGGCGTAAGTAAGAGCGGTCCCATCTATCCATTTAAAACTGACAGTGGCTGCCGATGTGTCGCGCTCGAGTCCAATGTACACGTGCTTTGATATACTAAAATAAAGACAACATTACAATATTTTCCCGGAAATCCTTCGACTTATTGTAAATGGAGTTTAAAGGTTCATTGTTCCTTAAAATTTTTTTTAATGGAATCTTGAATTATAGCTACTATGATCACTTAAAATGAATATCTTTCCTAAAGAGCGGCTTGTCTAAGTAATAGTTACATGATGACACGAGATGATGCATACAAAATATCGTTGAGTTATTGCACGCGAGGAGGCGTTAGCTTCCGAGTTTGCAATAACGAAACGATATTTTGTATGCATCATCGAGCTGTCAATCATGTAACTGATTTATCCCATGACCCTTCATTTGACCTTTTCCCATATTTGGTGTTTTCTTTGCATCAACTAATAAAGACTCTGAAACAGAACCACGTGATAGTCTTAACGTGAAGGGTTTTTGGTATCCAAGTAACGGATTTACAAATTTGGTAATTTTCTTAGTACTGTACCACGTGATCATTTTCTTGAGATAATCAATTCATTTGTTCTATGATTTGAGGAAAGTGGCAGAAGGGGTCTAGCGTAAAGAATCGCCGTTTTTCAGCAAGCCTACGTCGAGGATAATTTTCAATCGAGTCAAGCAGTTCAGATTGTATAAAATTCAGGCGATCGGATTTAAATGGCCCATGTGGCCAGGACTTAATGAATTTCGATTTACAGAATTGGTGTTTGGGATCATTTCCGGAATTGAAACGGGAAAATTTTACGGAATGGACTGCAAATACTAGATTCGGAAAACATGTGTCGGCCAGTGAATTAAGTGCGCTTAAAAAATCAAGAAAGTAAAACCACACGCCGTTCCGACTTCATGGGCAGTCAACATGGTTCAAGTGTTCAACGACTGGAAGTCTCAGCGAAACAGCAACTTGGTGAGTTTAAAATAATTCCCGAGATACTCACTATTATTATTAAGTACCAAGAACTTGCGTACACTATATCATGTTTTGTACACTGTAATTGAACCCAGGGGCGCATACGGATTCCCCTACCCCCGAGGACTTTATATCAAATCTGTTCCGATTTTCTACGGTACATGAGAGCAATGTGTTCATGAAATGAACTTTTCAGAGGATGCCGGGAAGGAAAATGCTACAACTGAATGTGCGAATTCCTATGGGAGATGAAGTTATCCGCTTCGAGAATTGCTCCGCCAAACCGTGTCAGTGTCTCTTTTTTCTTTAAAGATTTGTGCATTTTGATTTAAACTGTGTTATCTGTTTTGTGTGTGTGTTTTTTTTTTTTCATGTTTCTGTTAGTTCATTAAAATCTAGAAAAGAATTTTTGTCTCATTTGCATAGCTCCTCCTACATCCAGGGTATAACAGTTGGATATCACTAGCTTTTTATCACATATGTGATATTTAATATATCACCACACTTATGTTGATATGAGAAATACACCCTTGTGAAGATCAAAGAAAAATTTGTCGGTCATGGGATAAAGTATGATTTTTACAATATCAAGTTTACAAAGTATCAGTCTCTGCGATATTGTCTGAGATAATTTATCCCGGGAAAGTGCTCTGAATTTCCATCGAGAATAAACTCAATAAGAACATGTACACCTATATATTATAATGTACGCAAATAAAAAAAAAGTTTACAGCTTCCTTAATTGGTCTTATTTTACAAATACAATGACTTTTAATTTATATAATAAATTGAGGTTTTTCCCCAAAAATATTGAAAAACATTTATAAAAAACACTTGCGATTATAAGTTGTACATATGACAATGTTACAAAACTTCCCATACCTCCACAGGTTCTCGTATTTGAGTAAAAATGCCTTGGCCTCCTCGTACTCTGTGAGTGTTTCCAGCACGGCCAACCTTAGTCCAAGTGCCTGGCATTCTGCTTTGGCCGCGGACTGTGTAACACTTTTGTCGTATCCGTAATAAAACCCGGAAACTGTTAACAATAATAAAATGATTCTGATATTCAAATACTGACTATTGCCACAGATAAAGTAAAGGAATTTGTGTTTTAGCGAATTCTGACAATTTTCCAGAGTATTGGCTATCTACCTTAAAGTTAGCAGATATACAAATATGTACAACAAGTGAAGGAAATTTTATTTTTTTTCTCTACATATTTCATTGAAAACATTTGTAAAATCACTGCAATGACAACATTTATTGACAGAGTTTACCAGTTCTTGATATTCACAGAAATTGTTTTGTTGGATACCAGGGTCATTCAGTACGTCACTACACTGAGCAGAGGATCTCTGCCAAGATGAAAATAACAGCGTATTTGAAAACCGTGCTTTTACATATATATTGCCGAAAAACTTATATATGAGGTTTGATTTTATATGTAGAAAAAATATCTGTCACGTTGTATACTTTTCAGATGGATTCAATAATTCCGAAGAAAAATAGGAGAGTTTAAATTTGTGGGGACACAAAAAACAAGAAATCTGTAAGCCAATGCTCACTAGTAATACCCCCGCTCTGATGTAAATAAGCACTATCATGTTAATATACTGTTTACACAAGTTCAATTACAGGCAGATGAAGTTGACATCAGATTCATATCAAAATTAAACCCAACATATGGCGTGCCTCAACGAAGTCTGTAATAAAATTTCAAGCATTCAAGTAGTTGCTGAGAAAACTGCTACGAAAATTTGTCATGTATTAAACGGACAGACGCACAGACAAACAGGAAGTTGATATCTGATTTAAACAAAAAATGTATCTCACCATATGGCATGCCTCTTAGAAGATTGTGTTAAAATTTCAGGAATCTGTGATGAGTAGTTGCTGAGAAAACTGACGAAAAGTTGTTATGTATGAAACGGACAGACACACAGACTAACAGGAAGTTGACATCGGATTTTAACAAAAATGTATCCCACCATATGGCATGCCTCAGAAAAGATTGTGTTAAGATTTCAAGCATCTACGATGAGTAGTTGCCGAGAAACTGTGACGAAAATTTGTTATGTATGAAACGGACAGACGCACAGACAAACAGGAAGTTGACTTCGGATTTGAGCAAAAATGTATCCCACCATATGGCATGCCTCAGAGAAGATTGTGTTAAAATTTCAAGCATCTACGCTGAGTAGTTGCTGAGAAAACTGTGACGAAAATTTGTTTCGGACGGACACACAGCTAGACAGACAGACGGACAGACAGACATACACACAAGGGTAAAACAGTATGCCCCCCCCCCTCTCCTTCGGAGCGGGGGTATTAATATCGATGTTATATGCCTCATGATATCTGAAAATACTAAACTTACATTGAACGACATCGTTAAGAAACTAAAAATTTAATCATCACAGCATTTTGTAGAATTCTGACAAAGAGAAAAAAAATTCTATCAGAAAGGTACCCTATTTTCTTACAAATGCCTCATAGAAACCACGCATTAAATGTGCCAATGGTCTATTTAAAAACAAATGTTATTGAAAAATAGGATTTGATAAACTTGCTTTGTAAATGATAAATTACCAGGGAAATATTCCTATGCTGGACATCGCAGCTGCATATAAGTTTTGAGATATGAATAAGATTTTAAAAAAGAAAGTAAACAGAACTTTACCATTGCTCATATTAGATAAATCTAACCCATTGCGAGATCTTTTTATTTTCAAAGTACATGAAAAGAATCGAAGGAAGATTGAACAATGTCAGAAATGTCGTGGGAAATGCATACTTAGAAATACATGATAACAGAAATAAAACCAATTTTGAAAAAAAAATATATGACACAAAGATTTTGATCTCGTGAGAATAAAATTTAGTTTTCCAATCATTTTCTAGAAATAAAAACCAATTTTGAGAAGAAAAAAAATCGGTATAATATACATATAATTTGAACATAAATCTCACCGAAAGAAGTCTGCAATACAGCAACAATAAGGAAAAGGGACAGCATGTCAACCACGTCAAACGGTCTCCGGAAATTCGGCTGGGACTAAAAGGTTTGAATTTAATAAAAGAAGAGAATCTGTTATGAACTTAATGAACTTAATGAACATAAAAAAGTGGACCAAAGAAGCCAATCAATTCATTAATTTTTGTAAGATAGTTATCAGCTTCTAAATATAACACTCTCTTAAAATCAATTTTAAAAACACACATGTTATTACTATCTATGGACTAATATCGATAAAAAAGAACAAAACTGTAGAGCGAATATACTTTGTTTCTAGATACCTTAATTCAATATTTAAATTTCTTTTCTTGCAAACATTCAAATATGCACACAGTCAAATTATGTCACGATTTTTCAATATAAAAGTTAAAAAAGAATAACTTTCACGTCGTCCGCCGAAACAAGGCTGAAAAATTGCCCACTCGGCGTTAAACAATATACAATCAATCAATCTTTCATATGAAATAATATATAAGCACCTTTCCAGGCACGTAGCATCGTTTTTGAAAGTGGGGGGGCCAACGCTTTAAAAGTCAATATGTAAGAAAATATAGGATTATCATATCCCCACTTGAAAATCACTGAATAATGGCTTGAAAAACCATCTTTCATCCGCAACTCCTACACCACTGACTAAATTTTAATGATACTTTTACGGACTCTTAATTTTATAATGCCATTATGTATTTTTTTTTTCTTAGTCGGCCACGTGGCACAGTGATCAGAGCGTCTGCTCTAGAGTCGCCGAGTAAGGAGCTGATCCTTTCGTCGCGGGACCGGTCCTTCGGATGAGACCGTATAAACCGAGGTCCCGTATCGCAGTAGGTGCTGGCACGAAAAAGATCCTTTCCTGCTGAATGGCCGAGTATAGGACAAAATTTGCAACTCTCCATCGGCAAGTGGTAGCGTCTCTATATGATTGAAAATTGCCAAGAGGGACGTTAAACAATATACGATTAATCAATCATTGTGAAATAAAACAAAGCCCCGGAAAGTGGAGTAATAAAGCTATAAAATAGTACGGGAATTTTATAGTTCATTAAAAATTACCTTGAAGTAATTTATTTCCAAAAATAAACCAGAAGTCTCTGTCGAGACTGTAGCTCTACTGGTTTGTACTTAAAATGAAGGAAGAGAAAAGTAGCAGTTGGGACTTCAAATTTTACATAGAATAGCGATCCTTGAGTCTCTTTTTCTGGCAAGATTTCAAAAAGACTACAACTGTAGGAGTAGCTTTAAATAAAACTTTACAGAATTTTCAATTTTAGGTACCATGGCAACATCAATCATCAAAATCAAAAGCACATGACTGATAATTATGTATCTCAGTGTAGTCTACTGCATGCCAAATTATATTATAATCAGACTAAAAATGTATTTAAACTTAAATAACAAATTGAAATTAATATATCATGTTGATGTACATCTCGTAATTTTATTATATATCAGCTACGCCATATACCCTGGTATATATATAAATAAAATTTATCATATTCATTTTGTTTATTGGCTCCTCATTTAAATAAAACATAGTTAAATTACAGAAAAGTTCAATTATTAATTTGAAGGTAAATAACATATACCGGTACGTGTATTATGTGTATATCAACACTTACGGTCATGTATTTCTGTTTTGATTTTTTTTTTATATCAGTTATACGGTTTATCTATATCAAACCTCTTCTAGCAACGTTTCATAATATATACGTAACGCTCTTTTAAAATTTAGAACGGAGTTTTTAAAAAAAAAAATATTATTATTGATCTTAATAGCAAAGGACAAACTGTCGCAAATAAAACGACCTAAGACAGGTGGAGGTCCAAAGCCCCATCACCAACCTCTGTTGAGCAAGCCATGCTGGATACGTTTGAGGTAAGGTCCTCAATGCAGGGATTGGACTCTGGTTTTGATTCTGGTGGTAAGAATACTTTCTTGATGGTTAGAAAATATTTTATTGTAATCTAATGACAAGTTTAAGTAAGAGAACTTTATGCCAAACAAGATATAAAAAATAAAGTCAACTTCTAACTCCACAACTTCCGCTATCCCCAGTACTCAAAATTCCTGAGCAGCAAAAAGTCAGAAAGGGTCTGAAAAGAAAAGTAAAGTTCAATGGAATTGCAAAATGACTTACTAAAGACAGAGAAGAAAAAGATGGAGATGAAGGTATTGAAGCTAAAAGGAGAAGTTCGTTGAGGAAACTGAGCTCTTGCGTATTCAAAAAGAGAAGCTATTAAAATAAATTATTTATCCTAATTTTAACGTTTCTTTTTATTTTCCGCTTAATTTCCAAAAAAAACGTCCGGGCTTTGTGGTCTCGAGCTGCCTTTCCCTCATTCCTTCCTCCATCAGTCGGTAAGACAGCTTCATCAACTAACCACAGGGGGCATATCAACGATGTCTTGTCGCTCAATGCCGAGAATGTGAAGGACAACACAGACAACAACAATTTCACATGCTTGTTCGAGCTGAACTCGTAATCCTTTATAAAAGAAAATAAGCCGTTTAGAGGGAAAAAAATTATTTTAAAAAACCGAAAACTTAATCACAAAATCACTTTTTCCCCAATACTTTATATCAGTAATTTACAATGGGAACATTCATTGACCCCCTCCTTTTGTTATCAATGGAGCGTATAGGATTATAAGAAAAATAAATATACAGTATAAGTTACTATTATAATATAACATACCTATCTGGAGACAAGGTTCCGAAAACCTGTTCAATTGTCACTCGAGTGCGACACAGAGCAGTGTTAAATTTCTCCTCGGCTCTGTTCGATGGAACCATATTGGGAACCATCATATACCTCCTTAACGCATTAACTTAATCTCTCAGTATTAATCCTGTGCAGGCGCTTAATGACAAAAATCTATTTAACAAAAAATTCTTTATTCAACGTAAGCATCTCTGAAAAAAATTTAAATATCAAACCCATTATTTACGGTAAAATTCTTTTTTGTCCTCCGCTTTCGCGAAAGCGAGGGGACACTAAATCCCATTCGTCTGCCCGTCCGTCACAAAAACTTTAACCTTGCCCATAACTTTTGATTAAGTGGAGCTATGATTTTCATATTTCTCATGTGTTTTTCTTGTGACAAGACCTTTCTTTGGGTACCACTAAATTTGACATTGACCTTGGAGTTTGACCAACTTTAATACAAAAATTCCAAACTTTTACCTTGACCATAACTTTTCAAATGGTAGGTACTAGGACTTTCATATTTCACATATGTATCCTTTGTAGAAAGACCTTTTATTGAATGCCAACAACTTTTACCTTTTCACCTTGACCTTGGAGATTTCCGTACTTATGAAAAAACTTTAACCTTGACCGTAAATTTTGAATGGTAAGGATAGGGCTTTCATACTTCAAATATGTAATCCTAGTGAAAAGACATTTCACTGGATACCAAAAACTTTAACCCTTTGACCTTGACCTTGGAGTTTTAACTGCTTTTTTAAAACTTTAACCTTGGTCACAACTTTTGAACGGTAGATACTAGGACTTTTAGATTTCACATATGTATTCTTTGTGGTTAGACCTTTCTTTGAAGACTAACAACTTTGACCTTTTGACCTTGGAGATTTCTGTACTTGTGAAAAAACTTTAACCTTGACCAGAACTTTTGAACGGTAAGGGTTAGGGCTTTCGTACTTCACATATGTAATCCTTGTAAAAAGACCTTTCATTGGATACCAAGAACTTTGACCTTGGAGTTTGACCTTCATTTCAAAAACTTTGACCTTGACCACAACGTTTGAATGGAAGATACTAGGACTTTCATATTTCACAGATGTATTCTTTGTGGCAAGACCTTTCATTGAATATCAACAACTTTGACCTTTTGACCTTGACCTTGGAGATTTACGAACTTATGAAAAAACTTTAATTTTAATCATAACTTTTAAATGGTAAGGGCTTGGGCTTTTATACTTAACATACGTAATCCTTGTAAGAAGACCTTTCATAGGATTCCAAGAACTTAAACCCTTTGACCTTTACTTTGGAGTTGACCTACTTTTAAAAAAATTAACCTTGACCATAACTTTTGAAAGCTTAGGGTTAGGGTTTTCATCCTTCACATATCTATTACTTGTGACAAGACCTTTCTTAAGAAACCAACAACTCAGACCCTTTCACCTTGGATGTTTGACCTACAATGTTCATGTACCTTTCAAAAATTTATGATCGACTATAACTTTTGAACAGGTGGTGCTAGGGATTTTGTATTTCACAATAGTATTTCTTGTGAGAAAAACCGTACTTTGGGTAATAATATATTTAATTTCATTTAAGAAAATTTTTTATCTTCGTTATGTTGCCATACAGGGCCATCAATGTTTCTGAAACTTTCATATTTTTCTTGTGCATTACCTGTGACAAGATAATTCCGAGCATATTATGATTTCTTACCCCTTGACCTTCACGATTGACCTTATTTAAAAAAAAATCAACTTCAATGACAATTTCTAAATAAATGACATATGATAGGGTGTTCATATATGACACAATAGTCATAAACAATAACATCTCACCCACAAAGACACCGAAAGTGGGGGACCACAATTCTTTGAATTTGCTTGTATCACATTACTTCTAACCAGTCTCAATCTCTGACCAGTAGAGCTATAAAACATTGTTTTTGTGATCAAAACTAGTTATCATCATCATTTACGTCATATTATCGTTTTGGCCGACATTCACAAGCTACGGAAAATATCACGTTATAATACAATTTCATAAAATATATTCTACTAGTATTATTTTATACAAATTAATTATTTAAAAGATCTTTAAAAGGAACAAGAAGAAAAATTTGAACATCTAAGTAGATCTACTACAGTAGACACTCTAAAATTCGTTCCCGATTTGCTTAAATTGCTTTACGGTAATAACCCTTCTAATATTCTATATCTATGCAAGGCTTGTAATCTGAAGACGGGTAGTTGGAAAGTTCTGAGAATTGTTCGATAGAATATTGATAAGCGGAAATTATTGAATTTGATATGATTGGAAAGATCAGAAAAATAATAGACCTAATTTATCCTGCAACTCCCCTTTGCATTGGACGTTCAAATGTAAACAAGCTAATTCAGAGAATTTGTGTCCCCCACTTAGGGAAAAAGTAAACCATGCGCAGTTCGGGGGTCGGGGTGGGGGTGGGGGGCGGGGGCTCGGATCCCCTTGACTGAATTTGTAGAATTATTAAATGTATACTTAAGCAAATAAAATATGCCAATATGGATATAAAGGTTTGATTGATTATTCTTAATTATGTACGTGTGTAGAAAATTCTTTTTATATTGAATATTTATAACACTGTAATGATGATTTTATGAGTTTGTACAAGCCAGACCTCCTAAGTTTTTCATTTCACATGCTGAATACTATAAATTAGTAATAAAAAAAAGTATTTCGAAGAAAAAAAAATTCGGATTTTCCGGGAAGCGAATTCTGGCCCTCTCTCATGTGAAGCGAGAGACATACCACAAGTCCACGGAGCCGCTGTAACAGGACGAAAATTATATACAACTATTAAGTCACATACACGTTCGATATATTGTCAAAATTTTACACAATGCATGGTGTCTAATTTAACCTTTATTAAACAGTTCTAATATATGCTATAAGAATATAAAGTCCGCCGAGAACCTGTTTTATACGTAATAACTCTCCTTCATGCCCCTCTGCTACTTTGGCCGACATTCACAAGCTACGGAAAATATCACGTTATAATACAATTTCATAAAATATATTCTACTAGTATTATTTTATACAAATTAATTATTTAAAAGATCTTTAAAAGGAACAAGAAGAAAAATTTGAACATCTAAGTAGATCTACTACAGTAGACACTCTAAAATTCGTTCCCGATTTGCTTAAATTGCTTTACGGTAATAACCCTTCTAATATTCTATATCTATGCAAGGCTTGTAATCTGAAGACGGGTAGTTGGAAAGTTCTGAGAATTGTTCGATAGAATATTGATAAGCGGAAATTATTGAATTTGATATGATTGGAAAGATCAGAAAAATAATAGACCTAATTTATCCTGCAACTCCCCTTTGCATTGGACGTTCAAATGTAAACAAGCTAATTCAGAGAATTTGTGTCCCCCACTTAGGGAAAAAGTAAACCATGCGCAGTTCGGGGGTCGGGGTGGGGGTGGGGGGCGGGGGCTCGGATCCCCTTGACTGAATTTGTAGAATTATTAAATGTATACTTAAGCAAATAAAATATGCCAATATGGATATAAAGGTTTGATTGATTATTCTTAATTATGTACGTGTGTAGAAAATTCTTTTTATATTGAATATTTATAACACTGTAATGATGATTTTATGAGTTTGTACAAGCCAGACCTCCTAAGTTTTTCATTTCACATGCTGAATACTATAAATTAGTAATAAAAAAAAGTATTTCGAAGAAAAAAAAATTCGGATTTTCCGGGAAGCGAATTCTGGCCCTCTCTCATGTGAAGCGAGAGACATACCACAAGTCCACGGAGCCGCTGTAACAGGACGAAAATTATATACAACTATTAAGTCACATACACGTTCGATATATTGTCAAAATTTTACACAATGCATGGTGTCTAATTTAACCTTTATTAAACAGTTCTAATATATGCTATAAGAATATAAAGTCCGCCGAGAACCTGTTTTATACGTAATAACTCTCCTTCATGCCCCTCTGCTAGAAATAGCGACATGTAATACAATAAATACTAATAAAACAAACGGGGCGGGACACTTTGAGAGGGGTGAGAGAGGTCCTAGGGACTTTTGGTATAAAATAACATTGCAAAAGCTCAAAATCCTTTTGAAATATCGCCCGAAAACGATAGTGTTACACACAAAGTGAATGTCTACATTTATGACCTTGAACTTTGACCTTTTGACCCCAAAATCAATAGGGGTCTTTTTTAAGCCACAGGGAGTTGTTATGTAAAAATTTCATTGCAAAAGCTCAAAGGGTTCTCGAGATATCGCGCGGAAACGAAAGTGTTATAACAGAGAGAATTTGCGAATTTATGACCTTGACCTTTGACCTTTTGACCTCAAAATCAATAGGGGTCTTTCTAAGTCCATAGGGAGTTGCTATGCAAAATTTCATTGCAAAAGCTCAAAGGGTTCTTGAGATATCGTGTGGAAACGAAAGCGTTACAGACAGACAGAAAGACGGTCGGACGGACAGACGGACAGACCCAAATTAATATCCCCCACTTTTCAAGCGGGGGACAAAAAATATTGCAGGATAAACAAAATACATGATAACTGTCTTGAAATATAAGCGATATTTGTGCGAGGGTAAGAAAACGTGATAGAGGGCAAGCCTCGCCCTCTATCACGTTTTCTTACCCTCGCCCAAATATCGCTTATATTTCAAGACAGTAACCATGTATTTTATATATACGTATATTGTGACGTCACTGTAATTTTAATGACTCAATTACTGATAAAACTTTCGAAGCAGAAGTTGTAAACGATGGGACTGCCATTGCTTTCACCTATTGCGATAGCAAATCTGGCTCCTATTCGAACAGTGGCGAGATGGTGATAACGGAAGTGACTTCGGGATCTTCTATCTGGGTCCGTGTTGTCTCTTCTAGCAACCCTGGTACTGATGTTTTTTGCCGTAAAACAATGTTTTATTAAGAAATAAACATCGAAGATATAATTCAAATATTATTTTCTGTAAAAAAGGGAGCGAAAATGTCCTGATATCGACAAAATTACTTGGTTTTGTGTAGACCAATAATCTAAATTGTTAGACCCATAAAATTTATACTACATGTACATTTGTACGTATGTCTAGCAAATGTAAATAAGTTAAAAGAAACAGTTTCCGGTGGTGTCTTTGGATATGAATGGAATGTTTTAGAAGCTTTATTCCTATTCAGAAAGAGAATGTTCAAGAAAAAAAGCACATGCCATAAACATGTAAATAAAACAATATTAACCCCCCCCCCCCGACCGGCAAATATTATTTGGTTTCCATTAAAAGTTTTGAAAAATCGTAATTCCATTAAATAAAATATTGAACATGATGCACACCTGATCTGTAACTCATCAAGATACACTCACCTACCCCAAATCAGCGTAATATCTGCAAACGTTTAGAAAAAATGCGGAAAACCCTTTAAAATGAAAATGGCTGTAATTCCCTTAAAAGTCAATAAATGGAACAAAATTTAAACTTGATCTGCAAGTTATCCATATACACTTGCATATCAAAAACCAGCTCAATATCTGCAAGCGTTTAGAAAACGGCGCGGACAACAAAGTGGGGACTCATAAATGCAAAGTTACTTTTTTATCATGACGCCAACATCTCAAGTGCCCAGAGTTTCTAGAAATGCATGGAATTGTTTTGTATGAATGCATATTGTTAATGTGTGAGAGGGTGTGTGTGTGTGTGTGTGAGGGTGTGTGTGGGGGTGTGTATGTGTGTGTGTGTTGGAATTGGGTAGGGTCACAATAGCAGCACATCACTACAAAGAGCGATACATTAACTTTAATAAGAATTTTCATTTTTAGGAAAGATCGAAGAGTGTGTTCACATTGAATTCATTTTAAACTTAACTATCTTCTATCCGAAAAAGTTCATATTCAGTCTGTCCAACAGTAAAATTCATAATTAAAATGTATCTCTCCAAATATTCTGTTCTTGTGGTTACAAATGTATTTAGACAGATACCTTTAAATCAAACATTCTAAAAATTAGCTGAAATAAAGGGAAAGAAAATGACACCATTCCACATATATATAATTACAATCGCTAATTCCTAAAGATAACAAAAAACTTAATTGAAAATGTTTCTTTATTTCTTTTTAAATAAAAGTAACAGTAATTCAGAAACTGCTTCTACTTTGATTTCATTTTGTCTCAATTGTATAAAAAAAATAATAAAATTATACATTTCTTTAGGAGAAGGAAAGACTAAAGAAGAAGCAAAGTTTTTGACACGTCCTTGGTGAAGAGGCAAGAAAGCTCTTCACATTTACTGGCAGTGGGAAAAAATAAAAACAAAGCCTGAACAGTTAATGAACTATAAAGTTAATAAAACATTTTTTTAACCTAACCACTTACTAACCTTGTTCTTTTTCGAAAAAGTGGACAACAACGAATAAAACAAGGACTATACTATACTATACTATAAAGGAATACAAAATACATGTCATCTAAACAAACATAACATACATAAGATGCAATCAAAATAATGTACAATTAATTTCAACCTTATAAATGTAAGAAAGCAATAAATGTTTAAAGCAATCACTCTACACAAGCACAAGACATTTCTTTAGAATATGGGTTTAGAAATATTTATCACAGTCAGTCGCTAATTCTTTTTTCACCTCGAATTAATTAACCAATCTTCATTAGACCTGCAAACAACAAAGCTCCACCAACCGCTGTCACTGAAATAAAAAAAAATAGATAAGTACAGTGTGTATATGATTACATTGTAGTTCAGTGAAGCTTTTAAGCGACCAATAAAAATTGATGAAATTCAGTAAAAAAATCAAAATTACAATGCTTATTATTTATAAACTGGTAAAAATCGATACCTATATCTTTTGCTACTCCGTGAAATCCTAGACGCTCTAGAAAATCTGGTTTTCTGTATCCAAAGAAAGGACTAATCCCGGGACCAAACGCTCCCTGCATAGCTAACTGTGTCGGATATCCTCCCCAGATACTATTACCGTACCCCAACTGGTGATGGTTAAATCCATACTTCTGATAGACGTCAAAATGACCACCGTATGAATTATAGTAGGGAAACATTCCATACCCGTATAGGTTATAAATGGGTTGCATTTGAAGCAGTGTCTGGGGATGTAGGTACGAAATACCTCGAAGTCCGTACGTTTGTGGAAGAGCAAATCCCATCATATCATAAAAGCTGCCCCCGAGCAGAGAATGCATATCATACCCCATAAACCCGTATCCGAAAGTCTTGGGTAATACGATTCCAATTTGTGGATTAGAGGAATAGCCATATCCTGTGCCTGATACTCCGCTCCCATAATTCCCGGAATATGTTTTCCCATAGGAACTTCCAGCCTGCACAAACTGACCGTTTCCGTACGGTAATTGGCTATGATACTGCTGTGTTCCTTGGCTCCAGCTATAGTCGTTTGTTTGAACAGGTGGTAAATATGAACAAACAATGCAAATTATTATTAAGAGCCGAGCTGAATTCATTTTTATCAACTATTTATATGAATGTTAAAAAAATGACTTAGTCCTTCTGTAATATTGTTTGGTCTAACTATCGGGTATTTTCTGTGTAAATGAATAAAGAGATGAACTATATATAGAGAGTTTACATGATTGAGAAATATGTAACAAACATGACTGTATCTTTTGCGGAAGAAAATATGCAGTGTATTCGTCATTTTTACACCTTGACCGACCAATACGGACCACCACAATAAAGCGATGTCACCACAACAGCTGGGGAATGACGAAGTCGACCGGAGCCGTTCGATCCTCTCATTAGCCAGCGCTGACCTTTGCTAGAATCCGCACATCAGGGGGTTACCCGAAGTTACATCTCGCGGAGAGTGAGAACACATTACCATATGTTGTTTCGCAATGAGGAAGAAGATTCTCTCTTATGGCCAATGCAGTTATACAAAATTGCATTGATTTACCTGTTTGATTGGCTGACTAATAGCTAGGTATTGATATGATTAATGTATCTATATTGTAATAAAACTTTAATAGATTAACTATAAATAATTAGCGTAATTTGTACTAGTGTATTGCTCTTTACAAGGACTTTAACAATTGTCACAGTGATTGAAAAAAAATCAGTAGAATACGAAAATTATTTTTAATTTTGTTTCTATTGAAACACAAAAGAATGAGTGCACTTAAGCTATGAGAGTTGGATCCCGATGTTTTGCGCAAAATAAAATTCCAAAATTCATTAAATTTATGTTTTATAGGTATTAAACAATGTCTTAAGAGCAGGTTTTGGTATATTATATTACATGAAAGTATTAAATAATGCCGAACGACACTAGCTTTTGAGACGGGGGTCTAACAGTTTTGTCTCATTTCTATTGTTATTCATATGCATACCAGTTTTCAACGACTTTGTTTACATCGAGCCGCAACTTGGCCATTTTTCTTATTTGCACAGAATATGTATTTTAACTTAAACTTATACATATCCAAAGGACAATGTTGGCCAAGTTGCGGCTCATATCTAATTTTCAAAAAAATGTCCCCAAACTAGGGTCGAGATAGCTAGTAAATTAACCGGTCACTGAGCAACAACGATTGATATTATAATCACCTTTCTCACGTGACCTTCTGCTGTTCGATACGCTAACGCTTTCATTGAAAATTTCATTGTGTTTAAGTCTCTGTTGTGACATTATCTTTCGTACTTCCAACTTCAAACTATGGGAGATTTTTGCGCAAATTTTAATAGGGTTTGAAGATAATGTGTCTCTTATTTACATGTAACATTATGCTTTTCATTAGGGGTGTTTTGAAAGAATTCTGGTATTGACAGTGTCATTAGTAAGTACATGTATAGGCTTATGTTGCCTTTGTATAACGGTCTGCCGAGCGAGACATCTATCCCATCCCTTAACATTAGAATCATTTAATAATTGTGCACCATAAAATCAACACGATCTCTCTCTCTTTCTCTCTTCTCCGATTCAATTTGTAGTGCGAAAAAAGTCATATGTGCTAATGTTTACATTCCACAACCATGCGGTTTAAATGTCTCCGCCTATTTGTGAATACCTTATATTCGAAAGTGGTCCCGTCCAAATTTCCGGAATTTAAGGCTTTTACATGTTCTTTTTAATTACATTTTCTGTAATTATAGAAATATGTTTGACAAAAAATTCTAGAAATAAATATCAAAAGCATTTACTTGCACATTAATCATAGATTAATTTAGCGATATATTGTAATGTTAAGCTTAAAATGGGTAGCCGAAAAGGTTCCAAATGACGCACTTAAGTGCACTCATTCTTTAAAGCAAGTACATGTACATGTATATAATTTTGTTCCGTTTGTTGTCCTACCAAACATAAAGACTTTGTATAATATGTCATATTGTAAGTCAGAATTCATCGGGTTGCAGTAAATATGAATTTTACAGCATTTGTAAACTCTGTAATTACTGGCACCCGGTAAATTCAACTTTCTTTGGTTGTTATCATGGAAATAATTGTCGCAGCTGTTGCAAAAAAAATGCTTCAAACCCGCTGTGTAATTTTTTTTCTGCAATAATATATGTTTATCATTGAAGGGCAGGTTAGACGTGAATGGTCTCTGACCAATAAAGGCTGTTATTGAAAGCATGACATGTATAAGACAAGACCCCTCTAGAATCTGTCATTTGCAATGTACTTTCACTTTCAAGTCTTAACATTTTGACAAAATAAACAGGGAAAACAACTTTCCAGAGGCTATACAAGTCCAACTTGCCCTTCATTGATTAGCATATTTTATTTCGGCAATGATGGTTTTCACTAAGAGCACGGAATTAATTAGGTGTATTTTTTGAAAATAAACGCATTTTAAAAAAGAACTTTTCTCAAGTAATATTATTCCAAGTATTTTTATTTTATCAAGTGATACTTTCTATCTGTTAATCAATGAAAAATTTATAAACTGTAAAAGTTTTAACTTTATACCTCACATAGTTTTTGGACTATTGTAAAAATAAATTTTTAGACATGTTGACCTTTGACGAAACCTTAAAAAGTACAGAAGAAAATATTCAGTGGATGTAAATATTTAGAAGAACATGTATTTAAATAATAAAACATTATAGGATAAAACTTTTTAATCTTTTTTAAACGTTATCCTGTAAAACCAAATGGTTCGTCGTGTTTACATTTCTTTCTTGTTTCAAATGAACAAGTGATGAATAAATAACCTTATTTACTCTTAGACTATAAAGATATACTTGAATAGTAAATTCTTTGGTAATTGTATTTTGCAATTTTTTTTAAAATAAGGCCAGCATTTTTTAATTTTTAGGTTTACAAACCCGCCGCTCAAGTTTTTGAGTTTTCAGAAAAAAAAATAAAATTGAGAAAAACAGAATTTTTTCTTTCCGATGTCAAATTTGAGTCGGGATCGAGATTTCAAATTTACGAACTCGTACTTCCGGTTTTAGATGAACATGGCGGGTAATGAAGGTAGATTTGCAAAGTCCATAGCAGCACTAAAGCTTTGTTTAATGTTAATATTTATCGATAACAGTGCCATTCAAAACGTTTCACAAGTTCAGAGGACAAATAAAATGCTGACGACTTTATTGCACAATGACATGCTGGTGAGATAATTATGTATCCGTATTCAAAAGTATCTGTCTGTAAATTATTTTCCTCCCACAGGTTTAAAACTGTCCATCGTAGCTTTTGTCAGAGACATTGTTTAAGTTTCTGTTACAGCTTACAGTCTTATATGCATCATTCTTTAGAAAAGAAAATTAAAAAAATTTCACCCTACTCCCCAATACTCCCTGTCTGTTTTATGAAAGGAATTATCATTTTAGGTCTCAAGTACATTTTAGAACAATTTCTACACATTTACCAAAACATAAAACATATTAAAAACAAAGATATATTGAAAGAGTTTTGAAAAATTGATTTTTTAAAAATATCTGTATTTTGTCCAACATAACAAAATATATATATCACTGGCCCAAACTGTTAGATGATGAAATAAAACAAAGGTTCTATTTTCCCCTTTGTAATTCTTATGCATCCAGTGGCATTGAGCCTGTTAGGAGATCATAAATAAAGAAGAAAAATTAATATACAAAAGTCGATAACTTATCCAAAAAAAATAATTTTATTATTTTTTTTATTTCCTCCTCCTGCGGGACTTTTTCATTCTGATGTTCGTAAACCTAAAAATAAAAAAATGCTGGCCTAAATGCAGACACTATCCTTTGCAGCTTTTTCCCTCTTCTATATAACACTTTAATATCAACAAAATACTCTAAAACCATTTAATTGAAAATTAAAATCTGCATTGATGTGAAATTCAGGGAGTAAATACACTTTGGGGTAAAAAAAATCTGGAGCTCTATGTACTATGATTTAGTTTAAGCTTAATTTTAAAAAAAATTAAGTTAAAACTGTTTTGAATTCGATAGCAGTAATAAAAATTTGGAAATGAAATCTTGATGTATAAGTAAAAGTTACAGTTAAATATTAAAATGTACAGATATACCAACACAACATATAATATTCCTAAATCCATAGAAAAAATATTTTGATTCACTGGTTCATAATAATTTAGATCATAAAATGAAGAAACACTGAATTTGTATGATTTATTTAATGTTTTGCGTTTTTTCCAGTTATTTATAAACAATTTGGGTAGAACTAGTCATGGCTGTAATGGATTATCCTGTGAGCATTGTCTTGGCAGCCGGCACAATTAGTCGGAACATAACTGGAAAAAAAATGTAAAATTGCAAGATTTGTAAAACACCATTTCTGCACAAGCTGCGGACTTCTTTGTCAAACCAAAATAAAATTATTGTTTGTTTGGAATTGCCTCCCGCCAAATGCCACCTCCTGATAAAAAAAATTATTGAGCAAAAGTAAAATTTTTTAAATAAATTTAATCAATTCTTGGCCTGTAATCACATGCACCACACAAAACACTTATGTAGTGTCAGATCTGTTCAAAATCAGCATTCTTTGTTGATAGAAGATAATTTTTTTCTTTTCAAAAGGTCAGAAAATGTGGTGTGTGTTTTTTCCCTTTTTATTGAGTTTTTTTTTATATTAAAGATTCAAAATTTATCTTCCCTTCTGTGTCTGAAACCACACAGGCGGCAATTCCAAACAAACAATTTTTAAGGATGGTCTCATACATGCATCACGAAGATATATCGGTACTCTTCATTAATGTGTTTTGAATTTTTGAGTGATATTTTCATGGCAGGGATTTTCTAGTCCTTTATATTCTTATTGAGGACATATTCAATATAGTTTAGAACATTACTTTTCTTATTCCCGATATAATTATGGAGTTCAGAGTTCTAATAATTAAGGAACCTCTGTACAATTTTATAATGTCTAGAAATCCTGTTCACCTCATCTGGATCAAACTAGATGAGCGATAAAATACCAGCTTTGTTACCTCTTTTTCTCTCTAAAAACGCCTTTTTATCATTTGATAAAGATTCAGAAATCCTTGTTATGTGAATTTTTAAATCTTATAGTTTTTGATTTTGCATGAACATTATCTTGGAATGTTGTCAGTAGGAAAGATATATTGTGAGCTACATATTCATGTATTTATAATTTCAGATGAAGCGTGAAACTTTTCTTGTGCCCCCATCTTCGTTAGCCAAAGGTTTCTGATATGCAACTCTTTTCACAAACGTTAACGAGGAGAATAGCGATTGAAAACCCTTGGCTAGTAAAGATGTTGTGACCCTCGAAATAGAATATAACACGACTTTGAGTCACATTAGTGTACAAAAAAGATTCACTTAATTGCTTTCTTTTATTCACTTTTTTTTAAAAAGAAAGCTACAATTATTTTAATGAATGTCAATAGACTTCAACTGTAAAAATATCCCTTCATTAAAAAGACGTTGTTTGTTTGTTTGTATTCTGTTTAACGTCCCTCTCGAGAATTTTTCACTCATACGAAGACGCCCCACTTGCCGGTGGAGATCGAGCTGTAAAGTTTGTCCTAAACTCGGCACTTTCAGCCATTGAGCAGTGAGGTTTTTTTTTCATGCCAGCATCTACTGCGACACAGGACCTTGATTTATACGGTCACAACCAAAGGATCGGTCTCCACGTCCCACAGTGGTATATGCACCCGCGACGTAAGGATCAACTCCTTACTCTGCGACTCTAGAGAAGACGCTCCTCTGCGCCATGTGGGCGAATGTAATCAGATGTAGAAAACGATCAAGTGAGTCGACGTTTCGACTTATTTTAATTTAAACTTTCTGCACATTTTTAAATTCATTACCAAATTATCTTGATTTAACTACACCACTACAAAAGAGAATTTTAAAATTAAACCGTTATCTAAACCCCGATACAAGGTGTTGTATAATTATTACTAGGAAATGTTCAAACCAAATTTTATACTAGGAACAATATGGTCTCAATACTCACATTCTTCACATAACTCATTCGTGACAAAGAATCGGAAAGGGTTTTTCGACATTCCCATCAAAGTTGCTAGATTATCCAGCGGAACTGTGCAGCTAGATATATTTATTTGATCTACCACTGAAATCAGAAAAAAATGAAATACAGTACGATACATTTATACAAATAGGATTGTATACATTTTTGTATGCATGTTTTTCCATATGCATTTATCGAGGAATTTATTTCTTTGGTTGGTTGACAGTTCTCTCTCCTGAATTTTTTTTTGGGGGGGGGGGGGGTACAATTTATTTTAATTTAATAAAAGTTTAATAAAAGGGCTCCTATTTCATCAAGCCTGATTTTTTTTTCAATTTCATTAGCAAGAGTGTATGGTTTTTCTTGCTTTCTTTCTTTTTTTTTTTATAAAACAAGAACAGTCATAGTAAGATAATAAAGATTGTATATTATTGAACTTCACTTCTGCATCCCTTGGGGTCAGGGTATTTTGATTTGAAACATACGGTATATCAACAAAGTATATAACTTAGGCTTATTGCTTGCCTTGTACGTCCATCTTATTGGTATTTTGGAGAGGAAAGAAATGTCATTTCAACAAATATATACGCATTGTTACAACGCACTTTGAAAAATTACGCACTTTGAAAAAAATTTTCAAAGTGCGTTAAAATTTGGGACCAAGCTAACGCACTTTGAAAAAAATATCTTTTTTTCAAAGTGCGTTAATATCGACCATATTAACGCACTTTGAAAAAAAAATGTAAAGATTGATCAATATTCCTTCAAATAATCGGTATGATAAATAACAGATCCTGGTTTGATAACTTTTTTATGATAAAGTCACTGTAGGACCTGAGATATTGACGTTTTAAATATTTAAGGTTTTGATAAAATAAAAGGGAAAATTAAAGGGTCTTGAAAAAAAGAGTGACGATTGTTTAAATTCATTAATTCGTTTCTTCTTTTTTTTTTAATTCTAGTCTTTGATAAGTAGATGTAAAGGTGTTTAGGGGGCACTAACAGAGGACAGCTTCAAGGAACTTAGCATTTATCATAATAAAAAGGGGCTAATTTGATTGTTCAAAACTATGAAAATTCTTTCTTTCTCATACGTTTTACTGTACTTAAAAATTTCTAGTTTTCATCTGTTTTAATTAAATTATTTATTATTGAAAGTTTTCAACGTCATACCAGTTAGGTAAATGCATAATTATATGAATGCTTTGAGTATAGCAGAGACATCAAGACTGGGCGAAGGGCCAGGGGAGGGGATGGGGGGGGGGCTTAGCCCCCCACTTATTTTGGAAAGATATATACATCGTATTAGCATTGAAAACGCATCGTACCCTTTTTAGGTTTATTGCTCCCCTCCCCCGTTTGTTACCGACACCTATGTATAGGAAAGATAAAGATTTGGACTGAGGGATCTTATACCCGTCTTCTCTTTTCGACGGGAGTAAATCAATTCATTTTTGAGGTTAGGGTTAGGCTTAGTTTTTTGAAAGATAAATAACAAATAAAATCTTTCCATGACTAAAATATAATTTTTTTTCAAAGTGCGTTAAGTGTCTTCATGGTAAAATATATTGATGTAGACTCTTAACGCACTTTGAAAAAAATTTCAAACTGCGTTGAGTTGGTCCAAAATTTAACGCACTTTGAAAATTTTTTTCAAAGTGCGTTGATTTTGTCCAAATTTTAACGCACTTTGAAAATTTTTTTCAAAGTGCGTAATTTTTTCAAAGTGCGTTGCCACAACGCATACTTAATATTTTGAAAAAATTGCTTACTAAAATTTTTGAGAATTTCCCTTTTGAAAGCATTCATAAAAACCGACGGTTGTTTCTCCTCCTTCAATGCCTCAATCAAAGTTTTTCCTCTCATCATCGGTACAGGTGACTGATCTAACGTGGGAGGTAGCAGTAACCCGGATCCAGACTGATCTACAGTGGGAGGTAGTGGGAACCCGGTTCCTGTCTGATCTAAAGTGGGAGGTAACGGAAACCCTGTTCCCATCATGCCAAACGGAACCGGAAACTGACATCTAACGCAGGCCATGACCAGACAGAAAATCAGTGCTTGTAGCTTGTGCATCTAGACCTATATAATTTTTAAGCAAGAACGAAAAATATATTTCACAAGTAATTAATTTTAAAAAATCAAATAAATTAAAGCGAGCGCAGCGAGCGTCGCTCGTAACTGCAAGCTCTAACGACAACGCCTGGGCGAAGAGAAAATTCGAACTACTGCACATTCATTCCATCGAATTTTTTTCCGCAGTAATTTTGACCCACAATGCATCGCTTCGTGCACTAACGTTAAAGCAACGTTCTTGCGAGAATAACGAAAAATGTTAAACGAATAATAAACTTGCCTTGGTTCTAATGAAATTATTTGTTTATTGCAGAAAAATTGTCATATACTAGCTGATTGAAATCAGCCCTGATTTGGTAAAGCAACAAGCGACGTCATGTGACGTCAGAGTCTTTAACGCACCACTCGGAGTTCCTCGGATGACTCGTACCTCGCATATAACGTTTGAATGGATCGTAGCGGAGTAAGCCGAGGATTGCCGTTTGTTAACGCACCGAATGTCACGTGCGATTTGACGAGTCCGATCTAAATGAAAACTGGATAAGTATTTGCGCTCGCCCTAACGGTCGCACCGTCAACATATTATAATAATTCACTATTACTGAAGAAGGGGGATGGGGGGGGGGG
>PRKT01000159.1:604145-626739 GCA_003671525.1 Saccostrea glomerata | reverse complement strand
GGGGGGGGGGGGGGTTAAGAGATAAGCACAATCGCATCTTCGCGGGTCTTTCCTGAAAGTTAGGAAAACACCTCTATTGTATACACGTCACCGGATGTTAATAATATATTCAAAATGGAGTCATTTCCTGTTTATTGAAGAGTGGACAGCAAGAGTTGCACATGTACGTCCCTGTAGTAGTATTTTACAGGTAATATCTTTATTTTCAATGAAGTTGAGTTTAATACACTTCATTTATGTTAATGTTTATGAAAAGGGGGTGTTTACTGTGCTGACACCTGACATTTTCCGTTTTGAAGCTTGAAAAAAGACAATTCGTATGAAAAAAAAGAAGATTTAGCTCTATGTACATAGCGATATTCAAATAGTATGATAATGTATTCATTTAACAGAAATACATTTCAATTTTTCTCATATTTTCTGAAAGGTTTTTTAAGTGCTTGAGCATGATAAATCCTATACGAGTGAAAAGGTGGGCTGTAGGTTTTCTCTGAGTCTGTCTGTCTGTCGTATTGTCAACATGTCTGCCCGTCTATCATATACTAGTATTGAACCGATTTTTAGCAGATAAAGTCTGATGAGTTCCAGATCATACAATTATTTGCATTTTATTCTGATTTGATGATATTTTACGGAGTTACAGCTTTGTTTAATATGCATAAAGCGGAATCAGATTTCACACATGGTGTTTTTTAAGGCTTGCAAAAATTAAGCTGACGTTTCGTCTTTGAGTGTACCATAATGCGGTTAAAATCAAACTTTCATCTGTTTTCCCTCTTCGATAATTTTCTATCGAAATATGGTCTTTATAATTTGAAAGGGAAACCAGATTACACTTAAGGTAGTGGAGTAGTACTGCTTATGTCTATTCCCACTATAGAAAATGTTCTTATGAAAGTCCCGTCCCCCCAATTTTGTTGCAGTATACTGTATTCAAATAAGAGCAATAAGACGAAACTCAAAAATATTATACTCAAAATGCAGTACTTGGAGAGTGGAATTAGGAAAGTAGCCCCAAACCCATTCGCTTTAATATACAAAAGCTAAAAATTATATTCTATAGGCATTATTATAGTGGAAATCCTCAGTTTGTGGTACATATGTTTCATGTATATATGTATGCCCATTCTTAAAAATAATTCATAAGCAACGAGGCTTTTTCTGAAGTTTCAATCTAAATGTTAAAAATTGTACTAAAATATGAAGTAGAATTTTCGGGCTAGATGCCCAGACCACTAAAATGACTATGAAGCAGCTAAGAACCAAACCTCTTTAAATGCAAATCTGTCTTGAATGCAAATGAGAAGAGCCGGGAGTGGTTGTCCGGTTTCAATTGGTTTTTCTTTTGGCCTGCTGTGGAGAAAATACGAGAAAAAAGGATTTTTGAAATGAAATATTTCATCTGGTTTACTCACAATTTCATTTTTTTTTTCACGTATTGTAAGGTTCGCCTTGCAAAACAACAGAATTAACATTCAATGTTTTCATATGCAATCTTAAAGGGTAAATCGGTTTTATTTTAATAAGAATCAAATCCTGAAAATCATTAAAGTTTATTCATCGTTTTAGAGTTAGTTATTAAAAAGAAAGACAATTTTGTTTAAGTGAAAGTAATGCCTTGTTATCTTCATATGAGTCCCCTTCCCATTTTTTCTTTTCTAAAATATGGTAAAGAATTTCTCATTTTTCCATTCCAGGGAACCGGCCACCAATGTGAAGGATAATAAAAAATATCTTTAATTAATTTATATCTATATATAATCTTTTTTTTTTACAAAAACAAAATTAGAATCTGTTCTCTTACAACTAAAGAGGAATAAACAAATACTAGAATGCCTTAATCTAAGTATCAATATTTTATCCATCGAATGTGCGTTTTGAAAAAAAAATTGTTGATATTATTGGTCATTAACAAAATTATCATTGGTGCTAAATTAATACGGGGATTGCATATAAATTCAGGTGCAATTAAGTTTCTTTCAAGCCATATTTCAAGCTATTTTTAAATATCATATTCATGAGATAATTATATTGGACAGAATTGGGCAATCCTTAAGTTAATTAATTTAAGATATATCAAAATTAAATTAAATATTTTCAAGGATTTAAGAAGAAGAATCTTACTATTTTCATCTGCGGTTCCACTGCGTGTAATTTTCCCGACACCTGTGAATTTCCGCCGTCTCAGAACTTAATCATTACATCACTGTGTACACCTGTAATGGCGGCGAAGTGTTAGTTATGTAATTAACATGCACATTAACGATAATATTGCTAGTTAACAGTTGTTAATAAGCTTAAGACATCAATCTGCAAAAATTTAAACGATACAAAAATCAAATACGGAATGTGGGCATTCTAAATTTATTACTTAACATGTCACATGTGCGTTGTGGAAAGTAAAAACGATATCCTCTGAAGTCTACCTCAAAATCTGTTATCAATTCAAGTTCAAACCCAATAGAAAAATATCTTTTTGAGGAATATACTTCAGTATAAATAATAAATAATGAAAAATGTTGTTAAGTAAAGAAACTTTTAAAATTTATTTTTCTCTCTTTAAATAATAAATTTTTCATTCTTTAAAAAATGTTGCTAAGGACAATATCTCCCTCACATGTTTTAATATTTTCTTCATTGAACTTTTAAGTTAAATACTTTTCTTGATATTTATATTTATATACTGAGTAGCAGTAATTTTGAAACGTTCAAAATATTTTTTTTAGAAGTTGTTAACATTAAAGTGTATGATTTTTTGTTTGTTTATGTTTTACAACTCGGCATATTGAGTGACATATATCGGTGTTTTATTGAAGGAATGAAGCTTATTTTATCCTATGTAATATGATATGATATATTATGCGAAGCGGTTTATAAAAAATAACGTAAACTGCCCGAAGCTATATTATGTCCCATAATAAAGGTTAAAATAAACTACATTCCTTATAATTTAATTTTAGTGTAGACAATAAAAGAACCCACCCACCCCCAAATGACTTCAAATTGAGCAAATTTTAAAATTAACGTCAAGTGGAGTAATATGTTTTTGATACAACTCATTGTGACGCAGGCTACTTATGTTATACAATATAAAATAAATCTTTTATCCAATCAAATGGCGTGTTACAACTAAAATTAAATTGATGGAAAAAAGCGAAAACTGCCCCAAGGCCAAGGTATGTTATATCGTATAACATAGGTTCAAACGAGCTTCTTTCCTTAATTAATATAATGTGGAATACCATAATTATTACATGCTTACTTTCAAGATTCAGGAGGTAATATAACAAATGGATAGATCTTCTTATATTTTTGTTTGTTGAAACTTTACATAAAGCAAGTATTCTTGTATTGTTTACAATTCACAATGAGAACCACATGTATACCCCCCTTTCCGATATTCATTGGTGTTATTTTATTGATCGCAGTCTAGTTTGTTGGGTATTCCAGGGCAATAAAGATTATAGTTCGAAACATGGGGTAATTCGCATAACGGGTGAATCCTGCTGTGCATAAATTGTCGCACGTTTAGTTTCTAACTTCCTTTGATGTAAGTGGCATACCCAACAAACTATACACAGTGATTCTTTACATGCATACTTATATTCTTAATTTTAATACATGAGGCCACCCACCCCAATTCAATAGTCCCCGCCTACGTGCACTGACGTCAGACAAAAAGACAAGCAACGAGATTGACATGCATATCAGATATCAGGATTTTCACATTCAGGTTTAATTATTAAGATATCAACTCATTTTAAAACTCTCTTTCAGATATCGCAGAGAAAAACAAATAGAAAAAACGGCTGTTCTATCTACGACATCTCGTACGTGTAGAATATGTAACCGATTAAGTTTTGAAAGGCACCAAATTTATAACATGTAGCATCTGCTGAATATTATCTCCCTCCCCATAAATTTAAACACGGCTGATGACCTTTTTGGGTTGGATGCCCCAACTGAAAATATATTGCTGTGCCCCTCCAAACTGAAATTGCTTCCTACGGGCCTGCGATTGAAATTCAAATTTATAAAGAGAGAGAATTGGAGAATGTATAGAAACTCTTGTGTTTGATACTACGCCATCTCCATTTTTAGCGACGGCCAGGTAGTTACAACATGTACTCGGCGACATTAAGCTTATAGGTACATTTACTCTTCTTTGTTTAAAACGACATAAAAAGGACGGAAGTGGACCGACGATTATAAGAGATTATTTGTTAAAAATAATAATTAATGATTCTTTTAGATTAACATTAAAAGAATTTTAGATAATTTCATTTTATTTCTATTGTTACATTCCTTTGTCGATTTTTTAAGGATTGAAAATCTTGAAAAATTGTTAACTCGTACGAAAAGTAAATCGATAAAAAACTAACTTCCTGGCCTTGAACAACGTTTCCAATGATTTTAGAAAATGACATGCTCAGCAACATACTAATAGTTTATTCCGGTGTATATGTTATGTGATCGCACCTTTCTTCCACATATATACTGTAGCTTTTCCCACACTCATAAAAATTCCAAAAACGTCTTTATCTCAAATATCACCTTCGTGATTAAAGTTTTGAAAATGCATACCAGTATCATATGTAAACGCGTCACAACATCCCCCTTTGTTTCTTTTAATCAATGATTGAAATTCTATTATAAAATAATACCTAAATAAATATACTGCTGTAATTAAAACTTGTTTCAAATTTTAGTTTCTTTTGGGTGCACCATTTCAATCTTGGACTATTTATATATAAATGCAGAAAAATTATTTTATTCTTCTTACTCAAAATAAAGTTACGAATGTAAATAAGTCAGTTGAATTAGCTCTTATAGGAAGAAAAATCATCTCTTGGGTTCTTTTCTGGTTGGTTGTGTATGAAGAAATGAGGGGTCCTATTTGGCCGTTTTTCTTTAAATTCCGGGTTGTATACATACGTAATTATAAGATATATATACACATTTATGATTAAAAGACAAAAAGAACAGAACTGAGTATATGTGCTTTTAATAGCAAATGCAAAACGATACAATAAGAAACATACTTCGGGCGACCAATATAAGTTTGCGTGATGAACAATCTGAAAAATAAAATAAGATTAACAAAATTAATGTAAGTAGTTTCTGGTTGCTATATAAATGTAGTCTGATTTTTCTATGTAAGTAAATTGTAACTCTTTTTTTTATTCACGCATTCACGGCAAAGATAAAGTCTTATCATTATAGTAAATTTGGCGATTGTATTGCACATTTCAGGTTTATTTTCCAAATTAAGACAAAATTAATAAGTATGCTTATGGTAGAGCACTTTCATTTGATCTATAATGAGAAAAGAAAGCCTTTTTGTTCAAAGTGACAAAATGCTAACAATATAGACTCACTGTGACTTGGGACAAAAGAACTCCCATTTTATCCAGTGGTGGTACTGCTGTTGTTCTGGCTCCAAAGCCAGTATAAAAGAGCAGCTCCCACTAAAAGCAAAACAAAGTGTATACGTAAAGGAAAAATCAAAAGAAAAGTTGTTGTTTCTCTGTAAATATAAGCCAGTTAAATATTATAGTAATTTTTACTCAATAAATATTGGGAATTTTTTTTCCCGTTATCCGCGCTTTATACTTACAGAGAGCAGCAAGAATGCCGTTCTGGTTTTGATTTCTTTGTTGATAGATGCTTGTCCCTAAGTTAAGGGGGAGAGGGTTAGGTAAAGATGGGAGAGGGTTCACAGCTCCTCCTCCTCCTCCACCACCCACAGGGAAAGGGTAGGGGATGGGGTTAGGGTAACTATAGGGAATGTAGAGCGCTCCCCCGCCTCCACCTTTTCCCCCTGAGCCATATCCGCTATATCCCCCACCACCACTACTACCATATCCGCTATATCCACCATATCCGCTATATCCGTATCCACTCATGGCAGAGTACATTCCTCCCCCGTATCCTCCCCCATATCCACACACACACACACACACACATATATACGATTACTACAATAATTATTGTAGAATGTGTTTATCTACAATAATAACTATTTGCAGAAATCCATATATACATAACACCCCCCGCCATAACTATTGGCGGTCACACAAGAAAACACAGTCACCACGGCGATCGCTACCAGGATCCGCATCTGGACGAAAATAATGGGAACTTTTCACTTTTTATACACTAAGATTGCAACAAAAATTTAAACGAAAATAATTTTTCCAAGAAATATTCATATCTAAAAAATAAAAAAGGTTCACAAATCAAGAAATGTTTAAAGACGATAGCTCTTGCATTTGAAAGGACAGCTGACCCTTTTCACTCACTTAGGGATTTTTTTTATAAGAAAACTGAAATTTATGTTTTGCCTTACAGAATCAGATAAAATAACGAAGTTGGGGAATTATATGCATTTAGAAAAGGTTAAAACTTAGAAAGTTATTCTTTCGAAATTCTTATCACAGGGAAATGAAAACATCACAGACTTGTACCTTGCTGTTATGATCCACGGACACCACCAAATGGATAGATCGTTTATATGACCAAAATCTTAAATACCGGGACCTGATTCAACCTTACACAAGACAAAAACAGCCCCGTATCAGGTGTTCTCGAACTGTGGGGTGATTTTGATAGATATACTGGTTCTATGATCGTGATTCTGTTTGACTTTGTAACGCAAGATGATGGATGGATTCAGTGACACAACAGCGCAACGGAAGCAAGGCGCAAAGGAACAGCCGCAGTTCCGTAATTGTGTGAATGGATAAAAATTTCTATACATATAATCAAAAGGTAGAGAACATTTTGAAAAAAAAGTAAAAACGTAATCATTCATTTTATATTTTTACTGATTGGAATTTATTTCAGAATGAGATATATACTTTACATGAAAATAAACTTCATCAATTTTCAAAAACTTCCACCTTAATTAACTTTTCTTTCTTTATTACATGTAATCCCATATATTCAATATATTCATTATATTATTGTTTACTTTTTACCTTTTGAGATCGAGTACATATTCAAAACTGGGGTTTATAGTGCAGTGTATTTGGTGAAGGAAACTATACCTCGATAATGTTTGAGATAAAAGCTAAAATAAATAAAATTTTCTAAAAGATATTTTGATCATAATTTTCTTTTCTGAAAGTTTGATGCATTTGCATTTTTCGAAATGCAATAATCTTTATACATAAGAACGCGTTTGAGAATTTTGCTTTCTCTAAAGTTATATTTTTGTGATATTTTAATTACATTTTTTAAAATTTAGTTTTCGATGTTATTTTTCATCATAAAAAAGAACTACTTGTCTAAGAGAGAAATGTATTTTTATTTTTAATTTTATTAACTTCGAATTCAAAGAAAGATGTGTTTCTAGAGTAAATTTTTCTATATTTACTTCAGTCTAGATTTAAAGTTTTAAAAAATTTAATTTCAAGCATTGTTGGGAAAAAGTTTTGCTTTTATCTGTGAAATTTTGGATCAAGCTACATTTTTTAAAAATAGATTTAAAAAAAAAGTCATTTGAAAAGGAAACAGAATGAAGTAATACCATTTAAAATGTTTGAATTTTCATAGTATAGTAATCTTCCGATTTGATAATAAAAATTTTTCTTCATTTTTCTCCAGCTTATGGAGATGTGAACAACGATTTATTCATATGTGTATTTCATGTATTTGTTACACAAAATTACGAAAAATGTATAACGGTTCATCAGTAAATCGCCGAGAACACTTATTCCAAATTCCACATGTAAAGGTGAAACGTGTACCTGGCTTTCGTTCCGGCGAGATCTCGCGAGATTACGTATATGATCAATCACGGAGTGAGATAACCTCTTATACACAACAGGAAAGGGTCACTAAGCCAATCAAACCACACTGTCCATCATCAAAAAGATGCTCTTGGGGTAGGGAAGGGGGTTCAATGTAAAATAAAACCAAAAAAAATAAATAATGATAAGGAGACATTCATATTTATTTATTCATTTATGCCTCTTTCTTCTGGGAATAGCTTAAATTCTAATATATTTCCAATGCCTTGCCAGAATATCTTTACTATAAAAATATAATAAACATGTCAATTTTTTACAAATACATCAGAACCCCGTCGGGTTCCCCATCGGGTATAATAATGGTAGCTAGGTATAAAATAAATTGGATGTTTTGAGTTTTGGGCTCCACTCTGGACAAGGTAGCAGGGAACAGAAGTCCCCAGGGTTGTGAGTGATATTATAATCTCTAGCATTCTCAATAGGTTTTTAATTAATTATCAAGGTGCTCTTTTATTCATTTTGAAAGTGAAAAAAAAGGATTAAAATATTTTTTCAAATTAAGGACAGACTACAATTAATTTTTGATAACAGATCGTGCAAAATGCCTCTTACTTTTAATCTTTAATTGTATATAAAGACTTTAGAAGATTCAATAGATTAACAACGGCTGAATTAAAAATGAAAAAAAGCTTTTTTATTTTTGTTTTGATTCATTCATTCCTTAATATGACACCAACAGATTTAAGTATTCTTAATTTAGTTTCAAGAAAAAAAAGTGAAACTGTACAATGTTCCATTTAGAGACAAAATGAAGGCCATCTTGACGACTCTGTTGGTATCGTTGTGTGTTGGCGCTAGCCTGGCAACCAGCTACGGCGGGGGCGGTGGCGGGGGTGGATATTACGGGGGATATGGAGGTTATAGTGGATATGGAGGTTATAGTGGATACGGAGGATATGGTGGATATGGAGGATACGGAGGAGGATATGGTGGTGGAAAGGGTTACGGAAAAGGAAAAGGTACAGTCGTGTTCATCAATATATAAACAAATTTTATTTTTGTAAATGAGTTCATTGTAAAGAAACTTTTATACCTAAATTAAAAAAAAAATTGAATCATTTTCCTTTGTTAAGGGAAAGGTGGAGGTGGCTACTCTACCATTATTTATTACCCGGTGGCTCAGGACTACTACGTGCCGGTGCCCGTTGACGGAGGAATGGGTGGATATGGATATGGGGGAGGATATGGATATGGCGGAGGATATGGATTAGGAGGTGGATTAGGAGGAGGATTGGGAGGAGGTTTGGGAGGAGGTTTGGGAGGAGGTTTGGGATTACCCAATGGCGGTCTTGGACTGGCCCTGGGCTCCGTCTATAACCAAAACCAAGGTTTCCTCGGTGGGGGTGGATTTGGGGGCGGACTTGGGGGTGGATTCGGGGGCGGAAGCCCGCTCTTAGGAGGTGCGTTGATTATGGACCCGTACATTTAAATGACTTTTAAAAGTCTTATACAATTTTGAATTTATTATAAAAAATTAAATATGAGAGCAATTCAGTAAATCTTTGAAAGCAATTTGTGTACATATTTGTTAACAGATGTGCATTTATATGATATTGAATTGAATCCGGGTGATGATACTGCTCTCTCTTTGACATTCATTTATACCTTATAGTACTTTTATTTAAGGTATCGGAGCCCTCGCCGCTGCTTCGAATCCTTTACTCGGAATAGGTTTGGCTGCCGCCGGTGGGTTCCCGGGTCTCGGCTTCCTTGGAGCCTTGTCTGGTTGATTATTCAGAGCTGGTGCGTCCTACCAGAGCTACTTTTTTTCAGGGGCAAGTTAACAAGTTTAAATCCAAATTTTGTTTTGGTTAAATTATTTAACTGTAAAGTAAGAAGAATAAATTCTTAAATTCATATTTAAAACGGAGATTCTCAAAGAATTGTAAGTAATTGTTCTCATATACTTTATTTATTTATTTTACAGATTGTCTGCATCACGCATCGCATACTATAGTTTACGAAGTTTTGTCACCGCCCAAATTTGTTCATATTTGTTTACATATTTATGATGCATTAAATGAATGTATCCTTTTAATTCTTTACATTTTTTGTTCTTTATATTCGAAATATCCCATTGACGCTAACTGCACCTGTAGTGCATCAATGCTATTACTGGTACATAAAATTAGCCACTAAACGCCGGTGTCTTCTACCTGTATATTCTCACTTTTTCAAAATATCAACTCCACCTATTCCCACTTGCAAATTACCAAAAAAAAAAAAAAAAGATTTGAAATTTAATTTGTTGTAACATCCATTCCCATATTAAATCTTATCTTTTCCTACCTGATTTTCAAAAAGTGGGAATAGGTGTAATTAGCTGCAGAACTTTAGATCTCCGAAAAAAAAATAAAACGGTCTGCAAGGGTTAAAATCTTTAACACCAAGAGCTTTTCACCCTCCCCTTCTTTTTATGAATTTTAAACGGGGTCACGTCTATTAGTTTACTGTCAGTCGAGGTCTCAAAACGGAAGCCGTGGGAAGGACACGTGAATTAAATCTACGCTTCATGAAAGTGCAGAAAATGTTTTGATCGAAAAACAAACATTCTGTATCAAATTAGCTGAAGAAAAATATCTGAACTTTTTTTTTTACGCAAATTAATGAAGCATTTTGAAAATTTTAAACTGAAAATATTAATTAACTTCGTACGCATCATCCATTGTTTACTTCCGGAAAAATATTAAATCGGACCTGTTAAAACTTGGACAATTCAAAAAAGGTTTCTAGACTTAATATTTATTGAATTTTCTACTTCATTTTCTTCTAGTATATATTTTTAGTACACATAAATTCACCCCGATTTTTTTTTAGAATATATATCAGAAAGAAATTATGGTAACCATAGTTAAGCATAGAAACTCAATTTTATTCTTTCGTTTCATACTCAGCGCAGGGGTGTGAAGACAGAATTAACTTAAGTCATAAAGATCAGTGTTAAATTAAGGATATGCACTAGAAAAGTGTTAATGAATAATTATATAATTTGATTAAAAATTAACATCCAAAAGACCATTTATATCCTACTCTCTATAAATATTCGAGGTTAACAGAGAAAGGAATCTATCACTTTTAGCTCACCCAGCTCAAATAAGTGAACTTTTCTGATCGAAAAGTGTCCGCAACAGTGGGTCAAGGTAAATATAGGAATATAAAGGTTTAATGGCAGAGGGGCATTTGAGTAAAACGCATTGAAGACTTGAAATAGTGGAATGACCTGACAACCCTTGGAATGGACTAGCCTAAGGGTTATTAAGGCAAAAACTTTGGGCAAGTCAAGCATTCAGAGGGTAGCTGAGGATGGATGTAGAGTCGGCAATAAAGAAGTTACGATATCCTATCTCATTAGCAAAAGATTCAATGACATTGAATACTTAATAGATGGTAGGTGTTGAATACTCAGTATATTAAGACATAATTCCCATTTATTACTAATAGCATGTAAGAGTGGGATGTGTCCAAATTTATTAACTTGAATTTTGGTAAGAGTTATCCCCCTCTGTTTTTAATTAATAAAAATAATCATTAAAAAAGTTATATATCTGGTGAAAAATGTCGTTTTCAATTGTCATTCTACTTCTAATGTGTTAAGTGCACTTTTCAAATAAAGTATTTATAATTGATATAATATAAGATTATTTGAATTTTATATTTAAAAAATTACACTTGAATAAGTAGCACAAACACTCCGGATACTGAATTACTCGCGAAATTTTTGTGGCCAAACCCAGATCTATTTGTTTAGATTGGTCCCTAAAACGCGTTGCCATCTAACTGGTGTTTTGTTTTACTTGAGGGTGGATTTTTTTTTTACAAATAAAACTTCACACTCCTTTGATTCAAATGTGTTTACAATTTGGGCGGGAGCACGATGATCAATCAAGAGTTTACATACGAATGGATAGGAGGAAAATCTTTTAAAAATTCTTCTGTTTCAGAGCAGCAGTCATGATAAGTAAATTTGATGTTGAAGGATTCTGAGGTAGTGTAATGTTAAGATGCCACCCCCTTAAAACTTTTCAATACTGAACTGATTTCTGCTTATTCCTAGCCAGTTTCACATAAATATGGCTAAAATATTACCGACTTGGCGTTAAACAATAATAATCAATCATCCTAGCCAGTTTGCCCGGGTGAGCGATGTGGTCCATGAGCCTCTTGTCAGATCAATAACATTGTTAAAACCATTGTGCCAGTCAGTCGAAACTTTAATTTTTAGTTATAAATCCTGTTTAAATCGCCTGCTCATAAGACATTGTTTCAATTTGGTATACTATAATTAAGCTTCACGTTTGAAAAACAGACACGGTAAAAAGCATTTCAATTTATTCTTTAATTCGTAATTTATGATTATAACAGCGACGGCAGTGAAAGGGGGCTAGTGAATAAAAAACAATGCAATTTACACATGGAACATGCAGACATTACAAAGGAAATCACGTGAGATCAGTGTTTGACATCCAACCAATCATTGATACTGTAGTATGCATTAATTTTGAACTGAAAAGAGCAGCCATATTTAAAAAAAACAGAAAAGATCACGAGACGTACGTCACGTGGCTCAGATGCATTTTGGGTCCCTGTTTTCTCTTATCCAGCCAGTCATACAATTGCTATGTTAAATGCTAGTGATATAAAACATGAGAGTATAGAGTTCCATGATACATAACTAAATAATGTACTGTGGATTTTGTGTCGATTACAAATGAACGTAACCTATATAATGGTTAATCACAGTTTCGCTGTAAATGATAAACCGAGTTTACCATCAGTATTTGCTATTGACTAATTTAGTTACATCGTCCGAGAGGCTATACCCAATACAATATCGAGACCAATTAACATACAATGTATCTAAAATGAAACATTATAAAGCAGTCCTCAATAAATATTGTGTTCAAATGAATATAAAATGAGAAACCAATAATAAATGACAAAATGAGCTAGGGTGTGGTGAATTTAAGAGAAGCACACGGGTCCAACTTCAAAGCCAATTTCTTGGTTCGGTTGTCCATAGTCCTTTGGTATAAAGTCAATTATTGGTAAACTTTCAATTTTCTTTGTTGATATTTCAAATATCGCTTTTCCATCTCCACTTCTTGTCTGAAAATTGCATAAATATTGTACTTCAAAATGCATTCAAACTATTAACTGCACGATAATTTTCAACAATTTTTAGGAACCTTAAATGGGGGTCTTCAAAGTTCGATAATTAAAACAACATTCTCAAGGACAATATGTAACTTCTCTGAAACATTATTTTGCGTAATCTCCCGCATCATGCACGCATGCAGCTGACAAATAACTAGATGTTAACTTACCTTGCAGCCATCGATTACATTTGCAAAGTTTTTAGTCAAGTGTTCTTTTCGATCAGCGCCCTCTAGGATAATGGAGCTCTTTTTATCTTTGTACACGTCATCGTACCAGGCCACGGCGTTTTTACAGTAGTACGTGAATGTCTGGGTGGCGTGTTCACTGAACAAGCGCAGAATGTTCAGCTGTTTTTCATCCGGGTACTCAATCATGAATCCAGATTTAAGCCCGCTAAACGATTGACCAGACTCTTCTTTCTCTCTTGGTTGCAATGGAGACTAAAACAGAAAAATTCACAATAACGTCAAAGTTAACTTCTAAACTAAATACTTTCATTTTTACTGCAAAATTAATAAAGAACATTATAATATTCGAATTCGGTTCTTTTCTTGCTTTGTCTTATTTTATATTATTGTTTTAGTTTAAAGATAAAAATGGCGCTGAGGAATGCTTAACTCCACCTGTTTGGTAAGCTCGGTTGGATAGATGCAGGTACTTCCGGCGGTCATGTTACACCAAACCTTGATAGCATCACCAGACGCTCCTAGAGTCGGATCTACCCAATACCACCCTGTGGAAAGAAAGTTTTAGCAAGTGTTTTATAGTTTGAATCGGACAAAAAAAGTAAGTCTGCGAAATCGAATCAGTCTTAACAGATTTTTCTCCACAACAACCCCAAGTTCAAACTTTTTTACATTATTTTTACTTCATTCTTATTTTCACTTCATATAACATATGAAGCTTGAAACAAGATTTAAGACAGACCGTCTTTGGAATCTGGATTTCCTAGTTTGATATCACTACAGGTACTGGCAGGGTTGCCCTCTTTCCCTGTTGGGTTTTGAATCTTGGAAATCTCATCATTTAACTTTTGTATGTGTCCAAACATTTTGCCGACCAAAAGAGTGACGCCTTCCTTCAGTTCATATTTCTTGCTTTCCATTTCCTTCACCAATTCATTGACATCGAATTCAAAAGCATTCTCATGTTGATTGACGGCACGTTTTCGTCTGCGTACTTTTGGCGCCAAAGATGAGGAGAAGAAATTGGATGGGAAGGCTTGAGATGCCCCAGGGGCACCAGGGGGTCCAGTAGGGCCCTAATGTTGATAAATTAAAGAGGTAATTAGTGCAAACATTTCAATGCAAGTCTAAAAAACATTACGTTGAAAAATGAAAAACAATATGCAATTGAAGATTTCTTCATGAAATTATGACAACTCTTACCGGTAGACCAGGGTCACCCTTTGGTCCTGTGTCTCCCTAAAATGGATAAAAACAACCCAATTTTTAGTCTCTTTTAAAACAACTTCTGGAAATCTCTTGTAATTCACATTATTTGAATATTTATATCTCAGCTAAGAATGCATTCCACTACTTAATATACACGTATAATTAAGATTTGATTGATATAGATAAAAGCCATATTTTTTTACTATGTAGGTGAGAGCATCTTTTCACTCTGTAATTTTTATTTTTAAAAAAGTTTACCCGCTCTCCCTTGAGTCCTTGTGGTCCAGGTGGCCCCTATAAATAGAAAAGATTTGCTTACTTCATGCATTATTATTTTTTTTTCAGAAATAAAACGAAAATTACATTTTTCTTCCGGACTTACTGGAAATCCTGGAGTTCCTTCCGGTCCTGGGAAACCTTGAGGACCTTCGGGTCCCTACAAACATTAATTAAAAGGTAAGATCAATGTAATTGATAGAAAATTTACGAGTTTTAGTTAAATCGTTCTGTTAGTATCAAGTATCATCCCTCTTCTTTTTTCCTTCAGAATAATTATACATGTACATGTATTATATAAAGTCTTTAGAAAAATAATATAGAGAGTTCAATTTGCCTGTTAAAGAATATGGATACTCTTACTTTTTTGAATATATTTGTTTGCCAAACTAATTTCAAAATACATGTGAATTTTAGTGCATGAGCCTTTTTTTTTTCAAAAATCCTTATTCTGCCGATTTGAATCTTGAAAAACAGAATGTACAATCTCAGATTTCAGAAACTATTACCCGGTATTGTATACAATTATTATCGTAGTTTTTCCCTAATTTATATACATAACTTGATGGATCATTCAATAGCAGTTGTTGTTAATCAAACACTGACCTCCGGTCCCCTATCACCCTTGATTCCAGGGGGCCCGGGCTCTCCCGGCTCTCCCTTAGGTCCGACGTCACCAATAACTCCCGAGGGCCCCACACGGCCCATGTGTCCCTTCTCTCCCTTATCCCCCATTTCTCCTTTGGCACCCGCTGGCCCAGGTGGTCCCTGTTACAAAACACAAATCATGCAGTAAGAAATATCAACTGGGGTTTTTAGTACACGTTATTACGAATGTTTGTCTGTAAACATATTTACCAGTAGTCCTTGTTCTCCCGGTATTCCAGGGGCCCCTACAGCACCGGCTTCTCCCTATAAGATTGAAATCAGCTGTTAATTTAAATGCAAGGGGGAGGGTACATGTATGTATGCATAAACTTTACTAAAATTATAATAATCACATTGGTAAAAGAAATAAAAGTGCTAAAGGAAAAAAAATCACTTTAAATTAACCCATAATGATATGTTATGCATGTATATTGGTATAGTTAGGCAAAATTATTATACAAATGTATTCATCTTTTTCCTTAGTATAAATATACAGCGCGTAAAAAGAAACAAATTGTAATACATACGACTGGGCCAGGAGAACCTGGGGGTCCCGGGGGACCAAGGGGTCCGGGGTTGCCCTAAAATTATGATCATAAATGTTATTATTCTGCATATCTTACTGTAAAAAAGGATTCAACAAACATCATTTCACACTTTAAAATACGTATAACTAGCTTCTTTATATTTAAACATTAATTTTCATGGTCATTTGAGCTATATTGATGTAGATACCGGCGATCCTGGTAAACCACGCCCTCCCATTGGACCCTGGAGTCCACGGTCTCCTTTCTCGCCCATCGGCCCTGGTTCACCCTGGGGCCCCGTGCTTCCACTTTCACCCTGAGAATAAATTAATGATCAAAGAAATTAGATATTACACTTTATAATGAATAACACATAAATAGATTTTAAATAGTCAAATCATTTTAATGTAAAGAACGTGGCATACCTGTTTACCGGGCTGTCCCGGAAGTCCTGACTCTCCGGGAGCTCCTGGTGGACCCTGCAAAAGATTATAGCATACAAATAAACGTTACACTTAAATAAAGGTTACACTTAAGAATATTCTCTTTCAATAAGTTAGTCTTAAGCATTGAGAAATTAATTTAGAGACATGCATGAGGTAGTCGGTGCCCATTATTCTAGTACATTTTTATATTCTACCGATCCGACAAAGTGATAAAAATCTCACCACTGGTCCTGCTACACCTTGTTCTCCTTCCGGTCCGTCACGTCCCGCCTCACCCTAAAAATGTATTCTGAAGGTCACAATCGCAATACAATAAAATTATCAAATATCCTCATTTAAAAAGCCATCTCATTACCAACATAAATAAATCATTCAGAAAATGCATTCTTACCTTCAGACCTGGTGATCCACGTGGTCCAGGAATACCAGGGGGACCTTGTATTCCCTGAATCAAAATTCAAATAGGAAATGGAAAACAAGGAAAAGACAATATTTTGTTTACCGGTATGTATGATACAGAAAAATTATAACGTTTTTACCGCATGTCCCTTTGGTCCTGGTATGCCCGGCTCGCCTCTAATTCCGGAAGTTCCTTGAGGGCCTGGTCTTCCGGTCTCACCTTTAGGTCCTGGCTCTCCAACCGTTCCCTGTCATTACAAATTATTTACTTATATCGGAATCTTTTACATCAACTGCTGATTTAAATTATTAAAAAACCTTTTATCTAAAATATGACCCATATTGAATAAATAGCATGAAAAAGAAATACTTTATTTAACATACCATAAGACCGTCTATCCCTGGTGGACCTGCAGGACCTGGGACACCGTGTTCACCCTTTAAGCCCTGTTTTCCTTCGAATCCCGGGGGCCCAGGTAAACCTGTGGGACCCTGGGTGCCCTCTGGTCCCGGCTCTCCCTGGGGACCTGGGGCACCGGGTGGACCCTGAAAACATTTAGGTTAGATTTAATTACATAACTATTTACCAAAGTAATTAATGTGAAGTACATTTGTATTAAAATATATTGAGCACTTTTGAAATCCAAATACCTTTTCCTAATTTGTTTTATTACCCCCATGAAATAAGGATTACAACTTGAAGAAAAATAATTTTCCTTTAATGAAAGATACTTTGGGCTTAATGTAAATAAAATGACCCACTGTTAATTAAGAAGAAGTAATAAGTGACAAAATTACAGAAAATTTTGATAAATTGAAGACTTTGACTCGGCTACTAAATACGGAAAGAAAACATTTGTCTTCAGCTTATGTGAAGAGAACTAAAAAGAAATGTGAACGAATAAAGAATTTCTATGAGGATGTTATACAGTCATGCTGAATCACTCACGTCCATTCCTCTGTCTCCTTGTTCTCCTTTCTCCCCGATGGATCCCGGAAGTCCCTGTAGACCTTGTAATCCCGGCATGCCCTGCAGTCCTCGGGGACCGGTGGCACCCTTTGGAAGGACAATTACATTTAAATATAAATATTTCATCTTATTCAAATAAACTCTAGATATAAGTTCAGTTTTTTTTCTACATACCTTGAGACCGGGAGGGCCCTGAACGCCTTGGATGCCTGGTTCTCCAGGAGGACCCTTAGAAGAGATAGATAATATTATTTTTCTTTTATTTTTTAATTTAAGAAATTGATTTAATTCACCGACAAATGCTTAAGAAAGTTTTACCAATTTTTTGGTAGAGTTTCTCGATAATAATTGGATAAAATTTTTAACAGAATCTTACTGGTGGTCCCATCACTCCTTGAAGTCCTTGGGGTCCCTGTGGCCCTGGTGGACCCTAGATTTTAAAATTTAAACCATATTTAATATTGAACCAGTTTTAAACCAAAAAAATCTTATATCTTTTAGTGCTTATTCTTTATAAAGAAAATATTTTTTTTGCACATACATACGTAAATCATGTTTTAATTTACAGTATTTGCACAAACAATGCTTTAAGGCGTTTTCATTGATATAATATTTTATTATCATTAAGTTTCTATAAAAAAATAATGTAATTAACCATTTCTCCGTGGTCTCCCTTTAGTCCCCTTGTTCCAGGATTTCCAGGTGGCCCCTTGAAAAAATATCCGGATTAAATTGAAAAAATGTCATCAAACAGGTTGATACATTTCTTTTTTTCTCTCAAGTATTTGTTTTGTACGATATGCTAACTGTACAGCTTGTATTACCGACCTTGTCTCCGTTTTCACCTGGTGGTCCAACTGGTCCCGGGGGTCCAGGATATCCCTAAAGTGTCAAATTATATCATTGATCAAATCTGAAATACCTATTGCTCTATATTGTTTTCTATTTCAGTTAAACAGTATATAATAAAACTTGTGATGACTTGGAGCTTTATTGTGTCTCTCCCGAGCTCATAATTATGTACCCCTAACTGTATTATTGGGAAATAAACAAAGTACAAAATACGAGATTCTTAAGCTCTGTTATTTTTTACAGGTGTTAAGAAAAAGAAGAAGAAGAAATGTAAGAAAACATATAGTAAATGTGAAGACACACACTCGAATTTTTTTAACAGAAATAGTTAAAATCATCTTGTTCAGGTAAGCTATAATACAATACAATACACATTTTGCAACATAAAAATACTACTGATGCAAAGATTCATGCTTAGGAATTAGTTATTACTCTTGGTCCTTGGGCTCCCTCTGGACCTGGTAAACCTGCGGCACCTTCCACTCCCTTGAAATAAATCACGTGATATCAGAAATAATCAAGATAAACGTGATAAAAATCAAAATATAGCTGTTTATTTAAAAATCAAATCAAATTATTATTTTTGGCTAATTATATGGAGAGAGAGAGAGAGAGAGAGAGAGAGCAAGTTTGAATTAAATTGAAATATACCATGTCACCCTTTGTTCCCGGGGGTCCTTCTGCTCCTATTGGTCCAGGTGGCCCCTAGCGAAAATTTGATAATTTGAGTATATTTTCAGAGGAGGAACGTTTTTAATATAAAAAATTTTGAAGATGGCTTATAAGGTATTTTAATCATTTAACAATACTTACAGTTATTCCTGGAGTGCCTGCTGGTCCAGTGTCACCAATGGTTCCTTTCTCTCCCTGCCAAATGATAAATGATTAAAATTGCTATATTCTAGTTCGGAAATATAAAATATTAGGCCCTCATAATATATTGAAATTATTTTTATCCAATACATTTTTCTATAATTAATCTTAAAAAAAATCAAACGAAACAAACAGTAAACAAGTTGTCACAGTGTGACATGTTTGAATCAAATATATTCCGTTGATCCATTCCCTGCAATCAATGAAGAGTTTGCAGGAAAAACATACCCTCGGACCCTGTGGCCCCGGTGATCCATGCTCGCCTGGAAGACCATCTTTTCCCTACAAAAATCGAAGGATTTTTAAATGTTGAAAATGGTTATTTATCTAATAATGTCACAAATTCGAAAAGATAATATCTTTTGTTTTTGTCTTATTTTAAAACTACATTTTTACCGGTGGTCCTGGGTAACCCCTCATTCCCTTGGCCCCTGTTGGTCCTGCTGGCCCTTGGACACCCTCGTTTCCTGGTGGGCCAGGTGGGCCCTGAAATAAGTAAAACAAACATATAAAATCTCGTAAATTTATCAGGTGCTGCAACAGGTAAATGCTGAATGCTCGCTTGTGTATTCTGATACATAATGCAAGTACTTATATCAAGATTCTGAGTGTAAGTTGGAATTTTAAAGTAGTGAAACAGACCGGAAGTCCTCTGTCTCCTGCCGCTCCAGACAGTCCAGTGTCACCAGGAGGTCCCTGTATTATATAAATACATGGTATGTGATAAATATAGCATGACGTCCCAAATTAATGTATAAATAAAATTCGGGAAAGCAGAAACAATTTCTAATATACACATCATTATCAATATGTAAGAAAATTAACAACATACCGGAATTCCAGGTGCGCCTCTGTCTCCAGGAGATCCAGGTTCACCTTGAGATCCCTGACAACAGATTTCATATGTTAAGGTAATTATCTTTTACAAAAATCTAAACAGGTATTTCTGCAAACTATTTATAACTTATTTATTAATAGAATCCATACCTGTGGTCCCATAACTCCCATCTGCCCTGGAGCTCCAGGAATACCTGGTGTACCCTGAAATAACATTTGAATTATGAACTTGTGCAATATTTTATTGGACTTACCTTTGTAAATCACCACAAACTTTTTATTATAATAGACTTTTATAAAAAAATCAAAAACTATACGATGTTTGGGAAAAATTTTGCTTAATAATTAATGATTACTATTTCTTTTAACTTTACATCTTAAACATGTAGTTGTGTCAAATTTAAGTTAAAATGACGTTGCTCACCGGAAGTCCTCTCTCTCCTGTTGCACCTGGCATGCCATCTTGTCCGGGAAGACCCTGATGAAAAAAATAATGGTGAAGATTTAAGAACTTTTACTTTCATAGTCTTTTTTATCAGCAATACAACAAAGACAACGATTTACTTTGAATTCTTACCTGTGGACCTGTAGGGCCCATAAGACCTGCAGGTCCCGGGGGTCCTTGAATACCCTGTTCTCCTTGGAACCCTGGGGGTCCTGGAACTCCAGATTGTCCCTTTGGTCCCACTGGCCCGGGAATTCCTGGTTTACCCCTCTCGCCTGGTGGGCCCTTTTAGAGTATGACCAGTTATGACAAACATTTATGATATTTTTTCTCTTTACTACACGCCTACATGATTAGGAGAAACAGGCCCCTTTTAGTGAAATATAACTGAAAATTAACCATACTATCATTATCACTCCTCATTATAAATGAAGAACTAAAGTTTAATTTATACAATAGTTTTAATCTTCAAATATTTCATTTTTAAAATAAGTTTAGCAACATACAATTGGTCCCCTCTCTCCGATATCTCCTGTTGGTCCTGGCAAGCCCTGCAAATACATTTAGATGTATTAAAACTTGTTTTACATCCCTTGAATTTAATCATTGCAGATTTTATTTACATTGGTGAGAGCTTCTTACAGATTTGCCTCGCCCCCCTCTTCTTCCTCGACGTCCAGATCTTCCAGGTGGTCCCTTCACAAAGAACAGAATCTCAAAATTATGACGTAAAATATATTATAGTGTAATCATTGTTTAGTAATGCTACTTTTATATTAAGCTATATTATCTCATCAAATAGTCAAATGAATTAAAAGTTAAAGGAAGCCCATGGAGAAGGAAAAATTTATATAATGTATATTGCATGATTTTCACGTTAACTTAATTCCAAATTATAACATATTTACAAACCACAAGTCCAGGTGGTCCTGGGTATCCCGGCATTCCCAGCGGTCCCATCATTCCCTGCAAAAGGAATATGCATTCAAAAAGAGTAAAACAAACCGAAATTTTTCAGAAATAAAAATACACCGTATGTTAGCATAATTACTGAATAAATCGTTTCAATACTTTTAATTTCTTTCAAAATATTATTCTATCAAAAAGTAGATCCTGACCTTTTCACCTTGAGGTCCTGCGTCTCCAGACTCCCCACGAGGTCCGGGGTTTCCCTATAACAAAGAGTCAAATTTACAATACTCTAAAAACATTCAAATGCTTTCCTTCAATTAATACATTAATGTTCTGTTCTCAAGCTTTACAATTACAATGTTGAAAACTCCATATGTTAACCATTCTTTTGAACTTCTTCCTTATAACTTTTATCCTTAGCTCCGAAATGTGAAATAAAATGTGTTTCACATATCATTCAAGTACCACTGGTCCATGAAAAAACGCCCAAATCAGTATTAGTTGTACTTGTGATAAGAATGGCACATAAAAATCATCACTCACCTTGGACCCCTCGATTCCTTCAAGTCCGGGGGGTCCAGGCTCTCCCTGCAGACCCTTCTCCCCGATGAATCCGAGATCTCCCTTTTGACCCACCAATCCAATATCACCCTAAAGCAGAAATATATAGGATTAAGCTTTTCAGTAAGAATTAAGAAGTATTTTCACATGCATTGTTTTCTATGGAATATATAATGGAACATATATTCACAGATAACATATTAATAAAGATTTTTGCTTATACCAAAAATGTATAGTTTCTTTATATTAAGGATGTTTAGAATATTTTCATGGATTCCATACATCCGTCGACTATCATCAAAATTTATTTCTGTAATTTAGATTGGTAACATTTTGATTTGGAAAAATAACAACTCTAACCTTTCCTCCTTTTGACCCCTGATTTCCCGGAGGTCCTGAGTCACCCTTCAATATAATAACAATATAGTATTAAATCACACTGCAATGAAATAAAAATATTTTCATGTTTATTCACTTAAGGGG
>PRKT01000159.1:577734-600226 GCA_003671525.1 Saccostrea glomerata | reverse complement strand
TCGCATTTATTCTAAAATCAATGTTATTCGAACTCTGTGTGACAGAGGAATGGCGGACGAAATAAACACATGGCCCCAGGAAGACACCCATATGAAAAATCAAATTTTCAAGAATTATGGATAATGACAAGAAAAAAGCGAAACAAATGGTTGTAGCCATATTATCAATGAATCAAACTAACACCATTTTCAATGCATTTTTCATCTTGTGAATGCTGTAGCTGCGCAGTTCTAACATGATTAATTTCCTCCTAATTAAAACAAAATAAACTTAATTATTCATAAATTTTGGTCTCTAGCAGCAGGTAATAAGTGCATTAGCACTTTGAGTAACTTTGGGCTAGTTTAGAAGAGTATAAAGCGCATTCTTGATATTTCTTATTTTACATCAGACTAGATCCAATATGGCTTGTACATCCCCCTTAAATAACATAAAACTAGAGCTATTTTCTGTTTTGAGCAAGATTAAAAGATTTTCGTTGTTTTCGATGTATGGAGAGACCCTCGAATTCATGACCACCTCGAATATAACATTCATTTACATCACTACTCAACACTTTGAAAATCTCGAAATCAAATCCTCGAAAATTTGACCCCACGAAAATATATGACTTCACACAATCGTTTTCATTTAAAGTTGTCTAGTCATAACTCACCTTGATTCCGCGTGGCCCTGGGTACCCTGTGACACCCTGCAGACCGATGACACCCTACAGGAAATTTTATCATTATATTTATTTTGAAAGTCTAAGAAAGAAAAAAAATGAAAATACATTAATGTTACACTACTGTATACAAGGAATTTTTCATTCCCGTTTAATTTTCGCATTAATAATTGGGCGAATTTAAAACGGGAGGAACAAAGTATAATTTCCAAAACAGAAATATGATTTAGCGAATTTAAAACGGGGCAAAACTGTTTGCAAGTGGAAAAGGGCAAAAATAAGACAGGGCGAAAATAACCCTGTATACTGTATATTGCACATTTTCTTTCAGTTAAAATGTTTCCGTCCTTTTCATACAAATTTGGTTTGAACATGAACGTCTGAGTTGTATCCTTTAAATTTACCTCATCTCCCTTTATTCCTGGCTCTCCATCTTTTCCAGCGTTACCCTGGTAACAAAAATGAAATCATATCATTTTCTTAGTGGTAAGCAACTAAGGTTAAAACAAAGTATCCTGGAGGTCCTACATACAAGTCGACTAACGAGTGGTTTTCGACTTGCTGCGGATTTAATTCAATTGATATCTAAATTCTCTAGGTGCACAAGGTCATACGCATTTTGAAACGGAAAATTCAGTATTTGTGGCTTTCAGATTTTTTTTTAAACATTTTTTTTTCAAAAGAGAGCGCCCTTATTCATTTTATATTTTATTTATATATAAAAAAGAAAGAAAAGGATACTCAAGTCATAGATCTACAACTATCGTACTTAAGATTTTCTTTTGTCTCTGCATCTCAAATTGATATAACAGATTTAAGATTATATATAAGTGCAAATGTTTTTTTTTTTTTCAAAAAAGTTAAACAAACATAACTCACTGGTGGTCCTACTGGTCCAGGTAAACCTGGGAGACCAGGCTTACCCATTGGGCCAGGGATTCCAGGGGGTCCGAGAGGTCCAGGGGGCCCTGGGGGGCCCTAAAACAAAATTCAAACATCATATTATAGAACTCATATATTAATATTTTATTAGATTACAAAATATAAACTTTAACATTTCTCCATATTTTCTGCTATTTTTTGTTGAAAACTTACTATTGCTCCAGGGGCACCAGATTGACCAGGGGCACCGGGCGCTCCAACTAAACCCTGCGGTGAAAAAAAAATTTAAAAATGTTTAAAACTGGTATATAATTTTAATAAGGATTAATACTAAATTATGAAATCCTGTTAATCATTATAAATTTGAATGAATTGGAATGTGCACGAAGGAATAAACATGTTTTATGATCGAAATGTTCTCAAAGCTATACCTTTCCTTCAGTATCGGTTTTAGTTGAAAACTCACCTCGTTTCCTTTTGGTCCCGTGGCTCCTTCAAGTCCTGGCAGACCCTTTGAAAAATGAAATCAGCATTTAATCATTTATAGTAATTTCAACATGAAATACCCAAATAAAGATTTTTTGCTGTTATATTTAATGTCTAATAAGGTTTCACTTACCGGAGATCCCATGGGTCCAGGTCGACCCTGTGGCCCAAGGAAGCCTCTTGGTCCCTGAAAAGAAAATAGTTCATTTTAAATTTTCAGTTTCATTGATAGTCAATTTATATAATTTCCTCCAGAAAAAAACTTCAAAATCAAGCTCCTTACAATTTCTCCTGGTGGTCCAACTGGTCCTTGTTCACCAATGTCTCCCTATAAGAAAGACTAATACTTATATTTCTTCCAAAATATATGTAATGGATAAATTACATTAAAAATGTTTCTCATGGGAAAAAACAGAATTCATGAAGGTTAATAATAAATTGAAAAAGGGGAATAACTCGTGCGAGGTTTGAACATCTACCTACCGATGTTCCTACTGGTCCGACCGGTCCAGTAGCACCTGTTGGCCCAATGTGTCCCTGTAAGTAAATATTTAATTATTTCATAGTCTGAATCTTTTTTGCAATATAAGACTGAATCATAAAGTTCAAAACTGTCTGAAATCTTTCATTTCTTCACAAAACAGCTTCAACCAAGGAGAATTATTAAAGTCAACGAAGGAAGTATTAAATAAAGGTGTGCATAATGTACTTTTGGGTAATTCCTCGTTTATTTTGAACGAGTGTAAGATAAATTTGCCAAGCTGGTGAAAACAACTCGTCATCGAGTCCAACTTTTTTCTTTGAGTTGAACTGTCATCATTCCCAAACTGTTGTTTGGATCTTTTGAATTACCGGGTTTTTATTGTCTGAATTGTTGGAATGATTTACCTTAACGATCAATATTTTGACACCGTTTAAAACTAAGTAGCAATGAAGAACAGTACCTATCAATAATATAATAGCTTAAAGAACTCTATATTTCTCACCCGTTCTCCTTTTGGTCCTGGGAAGCCTGGCATGCCGGGGTATCCGGGTGGACCCTTAGAATAAAGATCAAATACATTAAATTAATAAAGTCAGACAAAGATGATGAATGTTACTTGATACTTGAGGTGCGAATGATTTTTCTTAGCCTTAACTATACGAAAGTAGAAAGTTGGAAACATAAAAACATCATGTCCTACACAAGGTAAACTTGAAAGCACGTTTGATATAAATGAAAATCCGTTTCAGAGCAAGATGTAGCGTTTGGACAATTTGATGCTAAATGTTTTCTTACTGTATTAAAACCAACATAAATATACATCGAAATGCAGTTCAGGATTTACAAAATTTTGAGAGAAAAAAATATTTGGAAGAAACAGGAATAGAGCTTTTTTATTTGTTATAAATATCGAAAAAATACCTTTTCACCTGGTGGTCCCATTTCTCCTCTGTCGCCATCAAAACCTGGTCGTCCCTAAAAATCCATGAAAATTTACATTCAATTCAATGTTCTACGTTATATCCTAAGGGATTTTTATGAATTCTTTAAGTTAAACAAAGTGTATCAACTGTGATTTTTATTTACCCGTTCTCCTGGTTGACCAGCCACGCCCTGAAATCCCATTGGCCCTGCTATACCCTATTGAAGAATAAATACAAATAATTTTACTTAGTTTTACAACTGTATCATGTTCAAAGTGAATCATGGTTTGTCCTTTTCTTAAAAATTGTAAGAAATTAAAATAATGAACCTGTTCTCCTGGATTCCCGACATCCCCCTTTGGACCATCAATTCCTGGAGGTCCCTGGAAAAACAAAATTACATAAATTCAGTTGAAATTGACATTTGGGTAACAAAAAGTAAAACTGATTATTATAATTTCTAAAATATGACGTAAACTATTTGCAAATGCTCTTAGTTTCCTTTCAGTGTCAAAAACGAAGTGGGTGATTTACCGCAGGTCCTGGAATACCGGTCATTCCCTGGGGTCCAGGGGCACCACGCATTGCAAGCTACAAAAAACGTCATCGCCAATTATAAGTGTAAGGTTAGCAAGTGAATGTAATAATACAATGACTCTCTTATTCTTATTTTTTGTGTTCAAATCTACCTACCATGTGTTGTCCAAGGATTTCTCTGAATGCTTGAGCCTGGTGGGACGTCTTAGATGCAAAATTAGCCTGGAAAGGCAAAAGAGCTAATTATAACAACAACTCTTTTGACATATTAAAATGGAACACAGTTGTATACTTAGACTTTTCATCAAACATTTCACAGTACTCACATCGATGATGAAGACGTTTCCTGGGGGTCCTGGCATACCACCTGCTCCAGGTATACCGTCACGTCCGTCAAAACCCTGAGGAAGAAATGAAATAATCATCGATAGAAATCATCACCAATCTATCATATCTTACTCAAAGTTCGGAATTCCATCTTTGGTAGGCAGTAACTCATGTGTTTGTGCTAAGGAATAATTTTTCTGTGTTAAATCTTGAATAATTAATCAATTCTATAAAAAAAGAATTAAGAATTTTTTTTTGAAATAAAAATTAAAAATCACCTCATCTTTCAAAAGTCAGAAAAATTAACATTATCAAAACAAACGCTTTTTCTACGCTTTATGTAACCAATACTCAAGATAACGTAAAAATTTGAATCTTGATAACATAGACAACCGCATCTTTAACAAAAATAGAACTGAGGAATGTTCTTGTAAATAGTCTTAAACAAAATAACACTATTATAATCACCTACAAAGGTGTTTAGGTGTCCAAACGTTTTCGATACTAATGAACATACTCTAGGTTTTTTCTGGTTTTAAACCGAGATAGGCTACTGGCAGATAAGTTGATGTTTGAGAGATTTGAACGGCCTCTTTAAAAACCAGCATATCATAAATTCTAGTCGGCCACATATCTGCTTAAATTGAGGAATTAACAAACATATGCTTACCGTGTCACCCTTTGGCCCTGGTGGTCCTGGGGGACCCATGGGTCCGGGGGGTCCTGATGCTCCCTGAAATCAGAAGCAAACTTACAGTGCTAGCAATCAAGACTCGACTACAAAGGCTGACATGCAAATATGATTATTGTAGTACAAAAGGTTTGCTTCGATACACAAATGTAATTGGATCTTGTCATTTCTTACATAGCGGTAGGCGTAGGACACTCCAGTTGATGCATCGTACGTCAACATCTACCAAGAATATGATAGAAAAACATTAACATACTTAAATATTTCTATCGTAAACAATACTGTTTTCACTTTGAAATGTCCATCGTCGTGTCAATATTTATCATTTTGAATAATTCACGTGCAACAATATACAATGACCACCATTACTTTGATGACAAGGTTAAGATTTTTAAAGCAATAAAATAGAATTTTTGCGATGAAAATTAGTTAGAACAGTACCTATATGCTAACTAACATCCTTCGGGGTGGTATAAAAAATTATTTCAAAAACGTTGAAAAAAGATATTAATTTGAATTTAATAAATCTTAATCATTTGATTATAAGCAGATACTTTAATTTAGAGCAAAGACCCTCAGTTGAGAACTGATTAATTTTTATCTCCTTTGTCTTTTTATTTACTCACCGGCGCTCCCTCTTTGCCCATCAACACAGAACTTCCCATTTTTCCTACAGTTTCTCCAGTTTTGGCGTCCACGATGAATCCGCCAGACGATGATTTATCCAGAACTCCCATAGCTCCTGACTTGTCCACCATGACGACTCCCCCCGCTCCCGCTCCCATGCTAGACTTGTCCACCATCACAACTTCACCACCTCCCATAGCTCCCATCTTACTGACATTTCCCGTAACGGCGGCCATTGATTGGTCTACGAACCCTTGATCTGACTTCCCGGTACTTAAGGTGAAATAATCCTGGTTGCATTCAGGGGCGTAGTATCGACAAACATCTTTGGCCCCCTCGGGGAAAGGCATGTAAATCAAATCTTGAATTGCACCCTAAAACAAGGATTCTTATAACTTCATTTCAAGTCAAAAAAAATATAAATGTAAAATGGATGTCTTATAAGTAAGAATTTCACATGTTTCTTTCTCTTTTTTTATCTTTAAAATATCAATTATAACCAGTATTTTTTCCATATTTAAACAAGAATAAAAAGGTATCCTTACTATAAAATTTTATTTATATTTTACCTTGAATTCAGGAGAGTCATTTAAGTCACGACCAATAAACAAGATCCCCTCTCTACTGAAAGCATCCTCTGGAACCATGCTACGCTTGAATGAAATCGGTTCCCCTGGGGCACAGTCAAAGTAAGGCGTCACGCTTCCTCCACTTACACTGATTCCTATCCTGTGCCAGCTATTGAAAAGAAATATTCATCTCTGGATGAATTTAAGATAAAATGCAGGTTTCTAGGTGATTAATATGCTTTGCATTCAATATTATCTAAGACATACATAATTCCTTCGAAAGATATCATAGGTGTGTTGGCGTTCTTATGAATTTTATATATAATCAACTGTCTGAAGTCATAATTTTCAGCAAAAGTTTATTTCAATTCTATTTTTAAAAATCTTGCAGCTCTTCAGTTTAGCATTCTTAGTCAAATCTAAATAAGATATATTGACAAAAACAAATGTTCCTTAAAGCCGGGATAAAAATATACTTGTTCTTCATTTCAAGAGTGATAACTCCATTTAAATTGATTTGGAGTTTTTAAGGATCTTTTTTCAATTCTTACTTTCCATCATTGGTGTTCCATGATTCGAAGAGAGTTGCTTTTTCTAAGGTTGTCCTTGCCTCTTCATCGCTAAGAAGAAACTTTGCATCTTCTCCCACGTACAGCCCGAACACTTCTCGAGCATCGTTGTTATAAATGGTCAGCAAAGGTATGGATAGTTTACCATCTTTGGCAGTCATGTTGTTATGCCTAAAGTTGGCCATAAAAGAAAACTCTTCTGGAAGTCCATCTAAAAGAGATGAATAATATTTTTTTTTGTACTTCTACAAGATTTTAACCATAATACATAAATATTGCTCCATGAAAAATGGTGTTTTTATACAAATATTGAAGTGAAATATAATCGAATGTCAATTTTTTTATCGTTTGTCAAATAAAGGGGACAAGGTCCTTCTTTTAACAAAATATACATCCACAAAGGTGCAATAAATAAGTGTGACAGTTAATTATCAATTTGAAAGACAGCTTATGAAACTGAAAAACTTTTAATTTTTACCTTCTAACATAGCAAACACAAGTTCATTTTCAATATGAAACAATTTTGGATCAAAACCAACATACAAAGTAAGCCGTTCGAATTTACAAAGCTTTTACAAAGCAACTACTTATGTTTACGCATTTCACACCATGTCTGACAGTCTTGAAGGAAAACGTTTTGAATATATATCAAGAAGGAGGGTATGAAAATATTCAACATTTTAAGAAGTAAAGCATAAGAATAGTGTACCTATTTTCATGAGAAATTTGAATATCACGAAATGATCTTTGTCTTCTAAATTTCTTCTTTCAGACAATAAGAATACATTATGAGCTTTTGGATGTTTCATGTGGTATGTTTGGCACCTCATCTCGGCTAACTAATAACATTGTTGATTTTTCTTACCTTTGAATGTAGACTGAAATTGCACGGTGAGTTGTTCCTCGCCCGTGATCTGGAATGCCCGATTGTCGTCCCTCCCACTACACATACCATTCGTTCGCGAAGTAGCATCTGCTATTCTCACTTCTTCCAACAAATCAATTTCATCTAAAAACAACAATGAATCTGTCAATATCATTTTATTAATTCATATAATTTCCTTACTGAAAAGTAAAATAAAAAGTTAACGGTTGGTTTATTTATATACCGTCTCCAAATGATGCAACTGTCGAGGGATTTCTTATGTGTCTGTTCAACATACCCGATACCATCACTGATTCTAGGGTTGGGACCCCAAAGATATCAAAACGTTGCTGACAAACGGGTATAAACTACCAAAACATTGACAACAATTGAAAGAAAAATAAGATTTTTACTATACACAAGAATACATGCAAATAAAATCAAGAATTCAACTTAATCCTATCAACTGCGTATGGCCACGTGATTGACACATGGTATATAAAGTATGTATTTATAGCTGGCTTTGTCACTGGTTTTAGCTGTCTAACACGCATTTCTGTCATTGAACAGTTATATTTGCTGGAATTATTTCAAGTTGGTGTTTCTTTAAGAAATGAATTTAATTTTTGAAGATTCGTGAGGTTATGAACTACGACGCTTCACGCCGGCATATTTCATGAAGCGCGTTAGCGTTTCATGATAAATATGCCGGCGTGAAGCGTTAACGTTGTATTTCATATATATCATGAATCTTCAAAAATTGATTGAATTTATTTCTCATATTTACATTATTTTTCTGATGAGTTACCATAAATTTCCGCCATTGAATTGTCATTTTAGAGCAAAACAGCTTGCACTATATGTTTGACGTAAAGTGCAGTATTATATGACTTAACAATGGAGATATTCACGGTCATTCATGGTAGTTCATGAGAAAATGAACAGTATTCTATTTTGTAAAGAATCATAGGGGAAATATATTGGAAATGTAAATATATCACAATAATACTCCAAGTTTCCAGTTTACTCAGCCTTTATTGCCATTTGCTTCGATTATTATCCAACTGGGTTAACCTTTTTGTTGGCTCTTTAAATCTTCAAACGTACCCTAATCTTAGTTTTAATTTAATTTAAACTTTATTTTTGAGAGACTTTCTAATTGGCTTATCCGCCTTTCTCGGTTCTCTTTCTGAGCAATCGAATGGTACAAACTGCAGATTTGAATGTACTTTTTTGAGACTGTAACTTGTGATAGATTCTTTGATTTTTTTTTTTTACTGATTGAATTCTTTTTGAATTTTTATAGGAATACCATGAACAAAATACTCTGTTTCGTTTTTTTTTTTTTGAAAACATACAACATTTTTATGCTTAACTTTGGTTATTGTATTTATCCCGATAAACCACTGGTTGCCAGGTAATAAAAAAAATCCAAGATTATCTGCGAAGCCTGTGCCGTTTTTTCACAGAGCTTCCAACCAACCATTTTTTTTTTATTTGTCAGCTTATTACTGTTCTTGTAAATACGTTGTATCTTTCTTTTTCTTTCTTTTTTTGCATGGTCAATTTAAATATGATATTTCTAATATAACTTGATCTATAACATATAAACTGTATGATTTGTAAAATCTCTGAAAAGAGGAAATAAAGATGGAATGCAAATTGTTTTTTGTTTTTGTTTGTTTGTTTCTTTTGAATTTTATATGATCGGAAAAATTCAAGCAATGCAGTAGATAATTCGTCACATTCAAATCCTTCAAAGATATATGCGATTATTCTGTGAATATTAAATTTTAAGACTGTTGTATATTGCTTTCCCTCACTTGGAGGGACCATCACTATGACTATTTTATCAAACGGAGTTTTTTTTTCAAAGAAAAAGAGATGTGTTGCATCGTCCACCGGAGTTTCATCCCTGCTTTTCTTGGGAAAATTCTAAAACCAGGTTTCTTCCTTTATTCTCATGGAATACCGTAACCGGAAATTGTAACTCCATTCTAACTCTGAAAGGTCTTTAGATAAGGATAAAAGACATTAATAATTGTGTTTATTAGAATTAAGGTTTCTCTCTTTTCCTCTTTTTCTATCAATTCATTTATATTCATTTCTTTTTGTATATGTATTTAAGTATCACATTGATACATGTATACGAACGAGGCTTCTTCCGTACTTTATAACTGCAAAATACGAATTTTACACCGCTGCATAGGTTTTCATATTTTAGACCAATATATACATATTTGATATTTGTAAAACGAGGGCTGTTCAATATATAATGTCCTCGGTGCTAGAAAAGAAACAAAAAACGCTTTTCAATAATTTAGTCTTTATGATTTCACTTAAGTATTCTCTTTTAATTGAAACACATGTCCGCAACATTTTTATCCAATTTCTGATTGTTTTTAGAACACATTTTTGATTATGACCTATCGTATACTGGAATTCTATGATTTCCTGAACTTGTTTCCTCTTTCTGAAAGTTTTTTTTTCAAGTTTCGAAAATAAAACAGGCCAATGGGTGAAAGCTCTGGCGAGTTTTGTTGGTGTGTCAAGACATTACTTTCTGTTTATCCAGAAACTCCTTTACTCTTCATGATCTGTGGGTTTGGACGCTGTCATGAAGAAATTTAATGTTGTGGATTCCTGATGCTGGTTCCATCCTCTCGTAAACCTTTCGATTTTTGCAAAAAGTTGCTTCTAGACATCTCCAGATATTGAACTGCTTCCCCAAATATGAATTTTAACAACAAGATCGCTTATATTTGAGAAATGGCAAATTGTTTCTTTTGATTTTTTAGAATACCAACACGCTGTCGTTTTCACTCATTTTTCAAAACCTAGGGTGACCATTGAGTTCTAAGCTTTTATCACTGTCAAATGTTTCTTTAAAACAGTGTAAACTACCCCCAAAATGATGCCTTAAAGTGACTTAAAGTCAATCGAACATCGTCAGTGATAATTTTTGAATAGTGGCAAACAGTATATTGGTTGTTGTAAGTTCTTGCCGTCAAGGACGGTACCCATTTTTGATGTCCATTACATAATTTTTGTTCATTGAAATCCAACTGCTCATGTGTCTATAAAGCATTCATTGTTTGCTGTTAATTTCACATTATTCAGTGAATATATCTTTGGAATTCTTAGCGAGTTTTCCAGCAGCTTTAATGAAGCATTTAATTTCACTCTAGTTTACCGATTCTTTACCATTCATTTTTAATGCAGTGTCTCGAATAACCTTTGTTTTCTAGCTTCTCACAATGAAACTATCTGAAGAAAAGTGGTCACATAAACTGTTATAATTCAGTAAAGATTCAATCATGACAGAAAGTCAAGCTTTATGTCATGGTTTCTATATTGTATGTCAGAGGTCAGGACATTATTTTTTTAACAGCCCTCGTAAAATATGAATATGACGAATATAATAATCACATTCAAACGTCGAAATAAACTGAACAAGTTTACAGTAAAGCAATCACGGAAAAATGTACATCCCCTGTAGACTGGTTTAATCAGCCTTTGGCTCTTTGTGCTGATAAAATCCAATGACAGTTTCAACTGTTCAATTACTTCTTCACCATTACAGTAGCTCAGTCGGTAGAGCACTCGCTCCCTGAATGGAAGGTAATGAGTTCAAATGATGGCCGCGATTGACCTAAGTCGCTAATGAAATAAGCAGCAACTGGCCCTTCCTCGTCTCAAGCTACGGTTCGGAGTCCGCATATAGTATAGCTCTTTCCTACCCGTAGCTGCTTATCATATGAAATGTCTTTATCTTGAGTATTTAAGCCTCTCTGCTGTGGCGTCATCGCAATTGAAATCAACAGTGACATCACCAGTAAACAAAAAAAAATATTTCGTAAACTGCGATAAGGCATTGAAAGGTTGCATCAAAGTTTATTTTTCGATTCTGCTTAGAATTCGAAGTGTTCTACGCTCTAGATGCTATATATCAAAGTACTAACACAAAAAGGTAAGTGGTAATATTATTTTGTTTTTAGAAATGAGGTTTTGCATTAAATTGAAGAAAAAATGTATTAATTTTTAGCATCGATCTAGGTATTGAAAAAGGATAGTGATAGAATCCATTGAAGCTTGAAAGACTTCTAGATAAAATATAGGGAGATAACGAACAACATTAAACAGATGGGATCAGTTACCGCGGAGGAGTGAGCATCCCCGCCGACCGGTTTCAACTATAATGTGTTCCTTGTCATGGTTGGGAAATAAGGAGGAAATCCGTCGACTATTCAGTCTGTGAATAATGGCCTAAAACGTCAGTCAAAATTTGACTTAATGATAAATTGTATTTGCTGACAAGGTCATTGTATCGACCATAGAACTTGTGAAATTATGACTTTAAACGAGACTGCTGATGAGCGACTTGTTTTGCGAATAATTTACCTCGTTTTAGAAATTGTTTATCCGTAAAGCATGCTCTCGAATTAACTGAGACATATAGGCCCCATATGCAGGTGATGAAGGTATACTGTAAATATATTATATTTAGCGTGTACGATATTTGGCGGAAATTACGTTTTGAACAAGTTAGCGTAGACTTGATTTAGCCCATATCCAATAGTTCTTATTTACGTATATAAGTACAAAACATTAAGCGTTGTACTTGAATTAGCGGAAGTGTCTTTCCGCCAAAAGTGCTAAAAAGAATACACAGCCAAATGTAATACAAAAACTTTAACCCTGCCCATTACTTTTGATTAAGTGGAGCTATGACTTTCATATTTCACACGTATATTCCATGTGACAAGACCTTTCTTTGGGTACCACCAAATTTAACCTTTTGACCTTAAAGTTTATTCCATTTTTACACAAAAATTCCAAAACTTTTACTTTGGCCATAACTTTTGAATGGTAGATACTAGGACTTTCATATTTAACATATGTATTTTTTGTGGCAAGACCTTTCATTGGATACTAACAATTCTGACCTTTTGACATTGACCTTTGAGATTTCCGTACTTATGAAGACCTTTCGTTGGATATCAAAAACGTTTACCCTTTGACCTTGACCTTGGAGTTTGACTTACTTTTCAAAAACTTCAACCTTGGCCAGAACTTTTGAACGGTAGATACTAGGAGTTTCATATTTCACATACATTTATGTATTTTTGTGGCAAGACCTTTCATTGGATACCAACAACTTTGACCTTGACCTTAGAGAATCCGTATTTATTAAAAAAAAAAACACTTTAACCTTGGCCATAACTTTTGATTGGTAAGGGCTAGTGCTTTCATACTTTACATATATATTGTAAATCACTTTTATTCGCGAGAACTTTATTTTCGCGTATTTTGCGAGACAGTGTGCTTGCAAATATCTAATTCTCGCGTATAATAGTATTCCTTAAGATTATATACAGCAATAATCACAATTCGTGAAAATCTTGTCTCGCTTTACAAGAGTCAATGACTATTTCGCGAAAATAAGGTGTTGCGAAAATTAAGTAATCTATAGTATATAATTCTTTTAGAATTCCTTTCATTGGATACCAAGAACTTTGACCCTTTGACCTTGACCTTGGAGTTTAACCTACTTTTAAAAAACGAACCTTGGCCATAACTATTGAAGGGTTAAGGCTAAGGCTTTCATATTTCAAATATTTTATCTCTGTTACAGAACCTTTTATTTGATATCAAGAATGACGTTGACGTTTGGGTTTGACCTACTTTTGAACGGTTAGGGTTAGGTTTTTTATCCTTCAAATATATAATACTTGTGACAAGACCTTTCTAAAGAAACCAACAACTTTGACCCTTTGACCTTGCAGTTTGACCTATCTTTCAAAAAAATTATCTTTAATTGTTCATAACTTTTGAACAAGTGGTGCTAGGTATTTTGTATTTCACAATTGTATTACTTGTGAGAATAATAATATATTAAGGAAAGTTTAATCTTCGCTATGTTGCCATACGGAGTCATAAGTGTTTCACAAACACATCTTGTTCCTTATATTGAGATGAGGTAGGGCTTTCATAGTTGACAAGTGCATTACATGTGACAAGATATTTCCAAATATGCTATGATTTCTGACCCTTTAAACTTGACCTTCACGATTGTCCTTATTTAAAAAAAAAATTCAGTGATAATGACACCGAAAGCGGAGGACCACAATTCTTTGAATATGCCTGTTTAAGTAATATATCCAGATATGAAAGGGATGTGTCGAACTATGCCTGGTATCTTTTATTTCAAGCTCACCGGGATATGTCGTATCGACATAAGAACGATACATGTACACATTTATTATTCTAATGCTACGTTTAACTATTCTTTTTTATATATTGCAATGAGGTTTGAGTTCCCAAGGTCAATTTTAATGAAGTTTTTTGTAGACCATGTAACCAATCTACTAGCCTACTTGTTTATGTACCAAAGATACACTTAAGATTATATATGTTTTAAAATGTAATAATTTTACAGGCACACATTAGTTTGAGGACAGGCTGTTTCGACATACATTCGAGCTGTTTTGACTTACTTTTAATTCGAAATCTGTTATCCATTTTCGAAGAAGAAAATACTAAATTTGCTAACATCAACTCTTCAGTGAAGGATATTGAGATAACGAACAGTTAAGTAATGTGGTCTGAAAAGTGCACAACAATCACAAGAAAAAAATGCATGATTAAATTCCTAGTCAAAAGTTATGCCTTTCATCGACATTACAAAATCAAAAAATATAAAATCCAATAAGTCACGTGTAGTCTTTCGAGATCTTTCCAAGCTATTCACGAAATTTTTGGTCATCAACGTTTTTGTGTAATTTGTGATATTTTTAGTCATACGTCGAAAGTGAAGAAAATGTTCTTGAACAAATTGCTTTAAATACTAGTATATCATCCATATTCATATATCAAATTCCTTTGAAATACTTATGAATACTAATAAATTCATTTTCAGAACATGTTTTAATCAGAGCTGACCGACTAAAGTTGTGTTCGATTACTTTTAGTTATGTGAGCATCTGTTGCTGTGATATGACCCAATAAATATATTTTGAATTAGGTCACGCTACAAACAGTATATTTATTGTGTGTTTTTACCGCATATATATTATATAAGATTATCACGTTATTCACATCAATGCAATGTAAAACTTTTAAAAAATGCCTTCTATTTTCCTATTGATTCACTGAGAAATAATATATTTGAAATCAAAACATAAAACGTAAGAATATTGATTAAGTACCTTCAATTAAATGCCTTCTATTTTCCTATTGATTCACTGAGAAATAATATATTTGAAATCAAAACATAAAACGTAAGAATATTGATTAAGTACCTTCAAGTCCAAAAAGAATACTGAAAATGTCGTTAAAATCTAATGACAATAGAATTAGTTTAGATAATTAATGAAGCTTAATAAACTTGTTTCATTGCACAATCAGTCGGACAGACAAACAAAAACCGGTAAAACATAATCTACTTCCTTATCCTGTGGAAGAAGTAATGAACTCAAGTTACAAAAGGACGCCTAATAAAAGCATCACGGTTTTCGAGAAATTTTCTCCTTAAGTGCAGTCGGATAATTAACATCTAACATCTAAATGTCAATATACTTTGATAAATGTTCTTTTGAAACCATTTTAAAACATTTCAATGCACATGTCTACGTGTCTAATTTCTCTTGGCGGCCAGCAGGAGAACGTACAGCAGAAACGCTGACACAGTGAAACTGCAATGCTATGTTTCAATTAATTTTCATACGAGGTATAAACTTTGTTGTTTATTTCTTATAATTGTGCTTCAAAATAATAGCTTGTATTTGTGAAGAAAGAACAAGAAATTGCCAAAACAAAAAATTGAATTTAATAGGTTAGAAAAAAATCCATTTTCTTAGAAAAAAAATCTATTTTCTACACAGTAACTTGATTTCGGTCATTTGTATGAAATAATGGCCTTGTTTTAAAGAAACATAATTTTATTTAAACTGGAAAAGTTTGTGGCTTCTTTTTTAAAGACAATTTTATTGCTATAAATGAAGTGACCTGTAAATGCAGTACTCCGTCCCTTAAAATCTGAAGAGTGTGACGTGGCGACACGAAGTATCATGGGAAAAAACTTACCTAAAACAAATGCAACGTTGGCACACAAACATCCTGGAATTAATAAAATGGAAAGAATAAAGAACTTCATATTGGTCCGTGATAATGAATACCCGAATTGAACACTTGTCCACATATTTGAGCAAATTGAGCGTAAAGGTTTCCTCATTTCAATGGACTAAATCCAAGTCAAATAATCTTCAAAACTCTCAAAATGGCGGCTGTTTCAAAGAAATTAGTTACACCAGCATTCTGTTTAGTTCCCTTTACTTCCAGGGATTTGTTCCCTGTGTACTTGTACTTTGGTCCGTTTTTGGTCACTTTGGCCAAAGTGATTTGTGACCAGTGACTACCGACTCTCAAGCCTCTGAGATTCCCAGAAGCGAGCTACAGTAGTGCCACTGTTCAGTTGGAATCTAAGCCCCGACGGCAAAATTCAACTTCAACCTTTTAAAACGTGACGTAGCACTACATAACACGTGTAGATTAGAAGTTTTAGGATGAAGAATAAAAACTGGCAATCTGAACCAGATTTAAGTGAGCAAATTTCTGGCTGATTCGAAACATTTATTAAATTAGACCACCTGCGAATTACTTTATGGTCTTGAAATCTCTTTTTTAAGATTTAATGCTAAAGATATGCATTGACTTTCCTACAATTGAACTTATATTCAGTTTTCAATTTTGAAAATTAAATAAGAAATAATATATTCAATAACTTCTTTATCTTTCTTTTAAAAAAAACCCCACAAAAATGTTTATGGCATTGTCCGGGACGTATTATACTTCATCAACTTTTGTTACCCAAGTTTTAAATCGAATGTTATATAAAAACAAAAATTATAAATTTGTTCTCCATTGCATATTAACGTTCTGCAGAAACATGTTGAATGTTCTTTTCTTGTAAATATTTTGCATGTTTTATTTCAAATGAGATATTCTTTGTGAGATTTGTCTTCGCCAGTCTTTCTATTTTGCAATCGTTCTAAAAAGACATGAAATCTTACAACAAAAAATTATGTAAAAAAGCTTTCAATAAAAATAAGAAGTACGAGCAGCAGGTGCGATAAACGAACACAGAGTTTGCCTAAGCCTGAGTGATAAATGGAGCATTGAAACAGTGTGCTGTATCTCGACATATAATCAAATTCTGACCCGCTTCTGTATTTTATCTTCCAGACAGCGTAATATTACAGACAGCTTACGAGTCGAAATGTGCTGAGCTAAAATTGACATAAAAATCAAAATATACACACAAAGAAATTTTTCTTGCATGTTTGTTCTTTGAAAGTCTATTTTAAAGCTGAACAGTTTAGGGTATGATCAACCTGTAGAAAAGTTCAATATCAATTCATTGAAATTTGTATAAATTAATCATGGAAAATGTATCAAGGAACTTTGAGAGAGGAATGGTAGACGATATTTAGATAGAAATAATATGTTTCTGTAAAAAAAAATTACTTGGGAACTCTTCTACTATCCACATGAGAGATGGTTACAAGAGCAGCACAAAAGCACTAAAAACCAGATTCAGTGAATTTCACAGATAAGACGTTTTGAATTAGATTCAAGGTATATCTCTTTCTTTCATGGTTCATTAGGAGTAAATCTAGTACTTATAAAAGAACGCGGTATATATCTCTCCTCTCCTTTCCTACAAGTCACAAACGACATAAGAATCCTAAATTCAGGAAGCAAAATCGTCATTTAGCGATTGCCTTCTAGAACGAACAGATTAAAATCTCTGTTAAATATTATCCATGTACTTATAGCGGCGCATTCAAAAACAAAAAAAACTCATATAAATTACAATCGTTACAGGGCACATTAATATTTGAAAATATAACCTTTTCGCCTGCACTATAAAAAGAAAAGATAAGCTCGTTAATTTTTTTATTGCTTTGCTTTCTTTGGGATTCATTTGTTTTACAATTTCGGTGTGTTACTCTTCTTGCAATCGCCCTGTAGGACATAATCAAGAATCAGGTGGTCACTGTCCTTAGGAATGTAGCTGCTCACACCTGCAAAATTGTAAATAAATTATTTGAATATGGAAACTTGTCCAAAAGAATATATTAGGTCTACATGTATTTTCATTCTCAAGACCAAAAGCTTTTAATTTCTAAGGACAATTAAAATAAATATTATTGATTTCAGAACGGTGATAGTGATCATGATTTTCAAATTGAGAGCCACTTAATCATAAATATCTTAAAATACATTTACTTATTAAATGAATAGTCATATATTATACATTTTATCTCATCAAATTTAATGAAAACCTCCCATTCACTCATTTAATACTAGTACTATTCTATTGTGATTCTTAACGTTAAAATTGTAGATCTTTGAACAAATTCATTGTATTGTTTGTAATTCTGACCAGAGACGTGACATATGATGGCTGAAAGTCAATGGATTTTGTATAAACCTGTGATTGAATTTTTGCCCAACAAAATACAATCACAGTTTGATTACTGAGTACTAGTATTAGTACCTATTGTAGTTGGCTTTACTTTACATGTCTAACTGTCAATTCAATAAACACCGATGATTCACCATTTTATGATTAATATATTATTATTTTTAATCATATATACGAGCATTCTTGCAATAAAAATGGAAAATATTGAATACAATAATCTCTTCATGCCGTTTAATAAGTTACCGTTCAAAGAAAATGGGAATAAGCTCGAACTTACCAACAGGCAAAACTGTAGATGGCGCTTTTAAAAATTGCCAGTAAGCCAATCCTATGACACTTCCTCTCTTTCCTAATATTTCAATTAAGTACCCAAGTTTTGCATAGTATGTAGCAGAAAACCTAGAAAATAATTTAAAACTTTGTTAACAATGATCTTCTTTGTCATTTTCCAAGTCTGTATAATTTTGCTTCGTATTTTTTTTTTGTTTATATTATTCTTTTAAGTGTTTCATTCTTTTACGTGAATTCTTGGTTGTTAAATATGTTGTTATTATTACGTTTTTCTGAAAATTCTTATTCTTCAAAAATCTACTCACTGGAAGTTTTTGTCGTTATCAGCCGCCTGCTCCATGAACCTGATGAATGGCTGACCCGCCTTTGACGTCACGTTCTGTTCATATTCAAACTTAGGTACCGCCAATTTATTACGTATCGTGTATAAGATTGTTATATTCCCTAAAATGAAATTGAATTTTGTCTAAAAATCTTTTTTATAGGCCCTAGTGCTGTCTGTCTGACATATTTTCTATTTATCAATAAAAATATGCATTGGTAGTCATATCTTATTGATAAATAGAAAACTTAGTAGTAATAATGCATATTTTATTGATAAATAGAAAATATGTTAGAAAGACAGTACATTGTGATTCATGAAATAAAAATGATACCATACAGTCATTTTTTTCCAAATGCATGAGAGCAAATATACACGGAAACCTTAAGATACCATAGGATTAATCAGGTGGTGAGGAAAAGAACACATTGTAGGTCCACTGATCAAGCCCACTGCGAGCCTTCTGTATTGATCAAGTAAACAGAGTATTTCGAAAAAATAATAAATGACCAAAAAATAATGATATATGAATAGGTATCTAAGATATGTCAGTCAAAATGCAACCCAGCGACAGGTTGTACATATACTTGCCAACAATATGTTCATTTTATAGAATTCGCGAAAGAGAATGACTTTAAACGAGATTATTTGAATGCCCTATACATGTAAGTCTATAACATTAACGTATTTGGTAGTGGTATTTTATCGTACACAGAGCAGTCCTTTGCTTGTCCGAATCAGTTTACAGAAATAACACCATATGTAGGTGGTAATGCTTCTAAAGAAATAAGGTACTAAGATGATGGAAATGCTGTTTCCGTTCCGTTTTACTTTTAATATGAAGGGTTAAAACTGATGCAAGCGAAAGGGAGTGATCACTTCTCTATTTACGATTTGTATTCTTATGCCTAGGTCGCATTTCCCGGCCGGTTGCCGTAGACCGGTCGGGTGGTAATCGGTCGTAATCCGTGGTGTGAGCGATGTCCCATCATCGGTCCACATCGGCCTAGTAGTCCTAAAGTATCAGTCACATTATCCAGCGATAGGGTATATGATGAGAAACCGATTCGAATGGTTGCCGGCAGAATACCTATAGTAATTGGACGGTGACTGGGGCCATTTGGCGAATCGGTGGGGGTCATCGGTAGAAAATAAGTTGAAGTTAAAAATCAGCGATGTCTCCACCGATGCCCCACATCGCTCCTCATCGGCAACCCATCATAAACACATCTGTCAAGGATTGGCCGATGTATGGCCGAGCGTCGTCAAGTGTCCATTGAATCTGAGGTCATCGGGGGGTTGAGTAGTGAGCAACAGACATCGGCCGATTATCGGTCGATGTTCGACTAAACATTGGTCCATAGTCGACCGACGTAGAAATGATGTTCACCAATGTATGAGCGATGTAATATACATCGGCCGATTACCCTGGAACATCGTTTTATAATTAGCAATTAATGCATCGCTGGGCCTTTGTAAGTTCGGCCGGCAGCCACGTCATTTGTTGCCCATCGTATACCCCATTGCTGGATAATGTGACTGATATTTTAAGGACTACTGGGCCGATGTGGACCGATGTTGGGGCATCGCTCACACCACGGATTACCACTGAATACCACCGGCCGGGAAATGTAACTAAGGTAGAGAGATGTATGAGAAACCGATGCATTTTTTGATAAAAATGGCGTGGTTGCCGGCCGAACTTACAAAGGCCCAACAATGCATTGCTACACATAAATCGATGTTCCAGGGTAATCGGGGGATGTATATTTCATCGTTCATAAATTGGTGAACATCGTTTGTACGTCGATCGACTATGGGTCAATGTTTAGTCGAACATCGACCGATGATCGGCTGATGTCTGTTGCCTACTACTCAACCCCCGATGACCTCAGATTCAACTGACACTTGACAACGCTCGGCAATACATCGGCCAATCCTTGAAAGATGTTTAAATGATGGGTTGTCGATGAGGAGCGATATGGGGCATCGGTGGAGACATCGCTGATTTTAAGCTACAACTTTTTTCCTACCGATGACAACCACCGATTCTCAAAATGGACTCAGTCACCGTCCGATTGCTATAGGTGTCCGGCCGGCAACCACGCAATTTTTTTATAAAACGCATCGGTTTCTCATCGTATACCTCATCGCTGGATAATGTGACTGATACTCTTATGGATTAATGAATAGACTCATGAAAATGACCATTGCTCGTTTTCTTCAAGTTAACCATTCATAAAAGGAAAGCTTTGCGAGACAGTAATGGCGCTTTCAAAGTGAATCATCTTTGTATCGAAAACATCTATATCATTATAGAATCTGGTTCTTACAAAGATTTTGTAAATTACAATTACTAATAATCTGACCTAAGTATAAAGCTTATAAAAATGAATAAAAAGCTCCTAGAAATTAAACTTTTAACAGCAATAAAGTAACAAACGTCCTAGATTCAAAACATTTAAAACACATATATAAAAGTCGGAAGCAAGAAATAAGTATTAATTTCCTATTCAGCCAGCTGCAAGAAGTGTCCTTTAACACAGACACGATGAAGATCTAACAAAATAGGTACAGTTTTTAGTACAGTGTTTACAGTGATCAACAGAGCGTACAGTGATTCATTCAGTGTGAAAAGCGAGAAACACAGTGCACAGTACTAGAACATTAGAAAAAAGACGAGTCGAGCATCTAGTTAATAACTATAGATGGCATTTGAGTGGCGTTTCTAGTATTTGACAAAGGGAGTAAAAGAGGATCAAAACTTCCAACATTGTGTGAAAGCTATTATATACTAGTATATGTACTTGACACGATAAAAGTCGATATCGCAGTGAATCACTTTAATGTGTGAATAATACATCCAATGACCCTTCAAATGTATACTGAAAGGAAAAAGAAACGCAGGGTAAACTTTTGGGGTGAATTAAATTTATTTTTCTTTCAATTTTTTCAGTATTCCTATCTGACTTTTTAAAATCATTTTTCAAAAAGATATAACAAAAATTTCATTTGATTTTGTCTAATAATTCTTGAGCTATTGAAGCTCATATGACGATACCCCCCAAAAGTGAAAATCGAAAACACTCATTATCTTCAATGTCTCCCCTGCGCATCGGTCATGAGCGTTATTTCACCTTTGCATGGAATTCATCAGAGTGATTATCTTTTAAACCCTGGCTATATTGGGCATCTGTAACCACACCAAAAAATTAGTCATGCAACGCGCGCATGCGCGAGTGAAAGGGAAAAACGGTAAGTTGACTTGCTCAAAAAATCAAATTGCAGAATTGTTTTCTTTTATTTTTTGTGTGAATGTAATGACTAGAATAGTCTACTGTATAAAAGGCGGTTTTTGTGGTAGTAGGATTGCGATTTAAGAGGTGGCAGGACGAATAACCCGCTCGTAACATGGCTCTGTTTCGCGTTAACTTCATCGTCACGGTTGATTAAAAACCATTCCATGCCTTCTCTGACAACTGGTAAGAAGTTTTATGGGGGAAAATTAACAAGAAACTGCTTAGTTACCCATTGTTGCCTTTTTCAAAATTTGGGCAATTCGAAAATCAGACCCCACTGGACTTCCGTAAACTGTACCAAGATTGCAAGGAATTCATGTCGTCTCTAAATATTGAAAAACAATGTGTATACCTCAGGTGCTTCAAATGGTGCAACAATATTTGTTGACAAACTCGTCGTTATCAAATTGCACGTGTTTTGGGCTTTTTACCGTTTTCCCTACATGACGTCATACATTTTACGGTT
>PRKT01000159.1:527293-577146 GCA_003671525.1 Saccostrea glomerata | reverse complement strand
AAAAAAACATGACACAGTTACTTTTTCACATTTTATTTTCTCATATTTCAAACAGTATCTAAATACTATTAGTTAAAATGGTGGTTAAAGTGTTTAAAAAGTATGCCAATAGCTTTAATTTATAAAATACTTTCTAATGTAATAAAACAGTCTCTAATTATTTCCAAATCGACGAACGGTTCCTTAAAATAATAAATATTGGTTATATTATTTGTCAGGTTTTTCTTGGCGAAACTTATCAAGTGGTAGGGGATTTTTATAAAAAAAAATTCTCTTTACCTCTTCTACTCAGTTTTACCTCTTTTTTGGTCTTTCATTTCCATCTCATTAACTAGAACATCGCCATTAATGAAGCTGTTAAAATTAAAAGTATTTCAGTTGTTTAAATTAAGTATATAAATGAATTTTGTTCAAACGATTAAAGTGCTCTCAACTAGGTAGGCAATCATGTGAAAAGGTTGTATTTGTGCAAGATTTTTTATTTTATTACTGAGAAATATTGTCGAAATTGACTTAATTATAGCCTGACCCCCTACGATCCCAATATTAAGGTATAATCAAAATTAACTGTCATAATTACTTAACACAATTGTGAAATGAAAATGTAGACTATTGCCATACATACACATGTATATTACTAATGATGTAAAATTTTACGCGAATGCATGAAATAAATGCAGTTTGCATTTTATTTCCTTCCTGTTACAAATACATCATGAATATTTTTTCCCGCAAATAAACAAGGCTTTTTTTTAAATATAAATAATTTAAGAAAGGTTTAAAGTAACATTTACCTGAGACAGGATGAGAAATAGACAAGAATTGCCAGGTGATACATGCTCCTGATGATGAGGCTATAATTCAGTGTGAAAGAGGATGGATTCAATTTTAGGTCAATGACGTTCATGTGATTAAAGAATAAACCAATTAAAATCTGAGGTATATTAAGGGTCTTTTTTTTTTTACTAAATTTAAAGATTTTTATACTGTGGTTTCATTAATATTCGTGGGCATCAATTTTCGTGGATTTAGTAAAATTCACAGTTTCGTGGATGGGTAAATTCGTGGATAATGGCCCTAACAGGAAAAAAAATTGTCTATCTTTTCATTTTTTCTTTCGTCGTTATGCTTTAGCGGGAACATTGTGCCATTTACAATATAAGGGTACGTAGATATCTTTAAAGAAAATTACTAACAGGAGAAAACTCTTTAATTATTTATTTATCTCCATTGGCTTTTCAAAAGTCGGAACCTTCAACGGTGAATTATTCCTTTAATTCGCAAGTGTGGAATACGGACAAAAATTATGATCGCAAGTGTGGAATACGGACGGTAATTAAGTTGCAACAGGATAAAAAAAGTAACAACAATTAAGTATTATTTCAATTCACAAATTGGCGTTAGTTACTCATTTTCACATGCACGGCGTGTTTCGGGGCTTGACAGAGACATCCAGACCCCTTTTTTGAAGATCTCGGAACAAACACATTCAGGTGCGATCATGCGCGATGGGTACAACATCCGCTTAAACAAGCAATATGAACGACAATAATTCAGCCATGGATGTTAAATTACAGCATACATGTATACCCATTACCTCATGTATAACAAAAATATGTTTCTAAGCAAACAGATCAAATTAAAATAGCATTAAATTGTGTTGATAATTTGTATGAATTTAGCATGTTTTAACGGCAGAGAGTAATAAATTATTTCTATCAAATTTTTTATGTAACGGTAATTTGTTGTTTTCACTGTACAGGTGATAATTGGGGTTTGGACACTTAATTAAATTGTTTGAGAAAACAATTTCACACATTTACGCCTGATTATCATCCTATGGCTTTGGGGGGTATATCGCTGATTGGTGTATGCACTGCGTTGACAGATCTACGTGTTGTTTGTTTATCTCCGTGCAGAACGTTTTATAAAAAAAAATTCAGATAAAGTTAAAATTATTTCCTCATTTTTAAAATTAAAATTATTTTAAAAAAAGGAAAAATAGGTCTTAAAAGTCGATCTGTTGAGGAAAAAACGGGAAGGGCTATTTAATATATATTAACGAAAGTCGGAATGGGCTTATAAAAGGTTTATCGTAAATCAAAATGTAGGCACCAAACTTCGTTGAACATTTGATTTCGTGGATCAACTCATCAACGAAATCCACGAAAATTGGTGCTCCACGAATATTGATGAAACCACAGTATTTTAAAAACGTTGCTGGTATTCGTTCATGTTGATAATGAGAAGTATAACCTTCTAAAAATTTCACTGAAATGAATAATTTATTTAAAGATTGTCGTATCGTTTTATTGAAATGTGACATATTTCTCTGTTTGAACTTACTTTGGCATTCCTTATAAAGAGCTACTTATCTTGTTATAAGTATTCAGTATGTCATTTATAGTCAGTTATAATAGTTATCTCCTTTCAGAAGAAAATTCAACATGTAGGAATTCGAATTTCAGTTTTTCACCTAATAAGAAATCGCGAGCTCATATAGTTACGAAGAACATGCTCTTGAGTATCGAAAATAGTAAAACGTTCTTTTAATTAATTTTTTTTTTCGTTAAGCTTTTTGACTGTTAATCAAATTTAAGATTTAAGATCATAGTAAATCTGTTACAATTAAGATTCCTCGCTGCTCTGTTGCCCTGAGTGTGGGTATAGGTTTTTGTAGACATCCACCGGCATGTGGTGGCATTTCCATATGAGGGAAAAAATTCTTGAAAGGAATATTAAAAAACAAACAAACAAAAACCGCATAAAACCTGATACAATACACAGATTCAGACAAACATTAGCTGTCATTATCACTCCTGCAATTAGCTAACACTGTCAAAAAAACATAAAAAACCCATCTCACATCTCTCCATTAAATCATTTGATAACAAATACCTTCTAGAAAGAGTACTGAGCTCTAAACTATAAATGTAATATGTAGAGATAACGAACAGTAATCAAGCTCCAAAGAACACTGACACAATATAATTCGAAACAGAGCAAACAAATCTCGAAAAAATTCCAAGATAGATTCAGGTGCCATGAAGAAGTTAGTATCCCATGTCGACCGGTCAGATCCGTCAGTGTACTTACCATCAGTTTGAACGATGTCAGCATTTGACTTATTGGTACGTAGCATTTGTTGACGAGGTCGTTGCTTCGATCAAAGAGCTTGTGAATGCTGACTTTAAGCGAGACTGTTGATATTCTTGTTTCACCAACTTGTCATTATTTGTCTCGTTTTTATAATTTATTCACAAGCAGAGCATGCTATTGGGTATCGAATAAACTATGAATTATATAAATCCCATATACAGGTGATTAAGTAATATTGCCTCATAAGTAAGGAAAGTATTCCACAGAATACTTAATGCCTTCACGTTTAATAAGCATTTCTAGTAAAATACAGTATTCAAATACAGAACAGATGTATCGAACTCTGGTAATCTAGCATCATTTATTTTAGCCCTCCAGTATCTCAAACTACTGGCTAGCTGTTGCCAATCACTGTTCATATTTCTCATCACGGTGCCTTCCTACTTATTTTTAACCAAATCTGTTATAAATTTAAACAACGCATTTTCTTACATACAGTGTATAAAACAAATATAATTAATTCATTTATAACTCAAAAACCAATATCTGTAAAACCTAAAATCACACGGTGTATAAGTGATTATCTTTCTTTTTCAGCCAGTAAAAATTATATATACTCTTCAAAAAAAGAAACGCATAGTAGGAACAATGCCCTGAAAAATGTATGATAGTTTTGTCATACCTTTTATTTTTATATGGATGCGATGTATTCGAGTGAAATGCATGATTTTTTAATGCAATTGTTAACTTTACAGATATTATACAAGTCTCACAGACAAAAAGACCTGATTTTGCAAAATTTCCCCAAAAATTTTTATCTCAAATTTCATTTGTTGAATTCCGATGAAATTCCTTCAGGTGCAATGGGGCTATCAAAAGCGGGGGTTCTCGATATTTTGAATCTGGTTTACTCTGAAAAATGACGCTTCCTGAAAATGCTGCATCTGAATGTTGCATAGCACATAAAGGAAAATGGGCAACTGGAAGCAGGGGTACCGCAATCTACAATTGCAAGAGGTTTTAATGTTACACACAGAACATATCTAACCTATAAAACATAAACCATTAACATCAAACACCCAATGTTCGCAAAAAATATGGTAGACTATGTGTGACATCAGCAGCACAGCATCACTTCCAAGGATTACGTAAATTGCATGAATGTAATGCAAGGACGTTATTTAAAGCATTAGCTATCCCTGAATTGCACAGATCATCTAACAAGACCGTTTTCAGTTGACTACGAATTATTGCAAGAGGATTATTCATGCCATTGCTCCAACCCCACAACACCCCAGATATCTAATTCATAGATCTCTGATCAATAGAGTATGACCACCGCATCACTGCTGAACATTCTGGTTTATCTACTAGTCCAGAATGTTTATCTGAAAGCCTCTTATAGGTTTATGAGTGCTGATGTTTTGTAATGAATGTGAGACAGATAACTGCCTCCAGGACGTTAAAAAAAGTTGTTGGTGGTAGTGTAATGATATGGAAAACGGTATTATTTGAAAGTAAGATTGATTTGGTTCGAATTCAATGGACTTTGATGGAAAAAGTACTCTAACCATGTTCTACATACACATACCCATTCAAATTTGCAGCATCCTAGAGCAATATTGCAATCTCACAATACACAGCCACATCTGGCTCGTTTGACACACCTATTCTTACAAAGAAACAACGACCTGTTTCAGCCACAGTCATCTGAATCGATAGATTTAATCCAAATTAAGCAGCATTGGACAAAATGGATTGACCTGATTGCCAAAGACAATCGCATCCCCAGACTCTGCAACAGCTGACCAAAGTTCTACATTTGGAGTGGGAGAGTATTCCTATACAGTTTTTATTGCACACATTTGCTTCCATTTGATGCCGTTTGTGGCTATCATTTGTGTCTGCGGGGGGCATACCAGTTATTGATGTTTAATGGTCTTAAACTGACTATAATTTTAAAATAGTTTAGTAATTATGACATTTCGATAGCATTCCTGTTGCTTACCACATTTCTATTTTATCAATGCACCATTTTACTAAATAATCTTTATCTTCAATGTGTCACTAAAATTCTACTACGCGTTTCTTTTTTTGAAGAGTACATGTATATCTTAATGTTTCACAGAACCTCTGTGTAAATTTCAAAGTCATGTCCGCCATGTCACTTGCCATGTCCGCCATGTGCTCTTAGCTTTGTCAGGATCAGACCAAAGGAAAATCCTTAATGAATTCAGTGGAAAATAATTGGCCTTCCAATTTGTATACAAAAGTTTATTTGCTAACAAGGTCACGTTATCGATATATAGAATTTAATGTTCGCTTTAAAAGAGACTATATGTGCATATGGATAAACCATGAAGCCAAATACCTCCTCATTTCAAAATAATTACATTTAAATAACCTTTTTTAATGCACTAAACATTTGACATATTTTAACGACGTTCGCAATAACACCTGTTGTTATTCAGTTGAGATTGTAAGTGCTCAATCTGCTACCATTTTAGAACTGAAAAAAAAAACAACTTGAAATAATGGCAAGCTTTTTTTTTTACACCGTTACACAGTCTTTTGGTATGAGCATTCATCTATTGCGTATAGATAGAACTACCAAACTTTTCCAATCATGTCACAAAATTTTGATGGTCTTTTTTGTTCGCTTACTTTTTGCTTTGCAGATTCTCAAAAAAAGAAAGAAAGATAAAATATCTATACATTCCTGTTTTCTTTTTATTTATTGCATTAAAACATTATTACAAACCGTTTGGAATTGTTCAACGAAGAGAAATCCAGAACATATTTTTCAAAAATACTATGAGTGTTCAACTACAAATATGTTGACATATCCTACTTTAGAAATAATAACATGCTAATCAAATACACATATCCTAGTTAAGAAGTAATAACATGTTATTTAAATGTAAAAAATAATTAACTTACCTAGTCATATAAAACATTTTTTAAAAATAAATTTTGATTTTTGTACAACCCTGCAAAAAATTCACAGATTTCAAAAGACTAGAATGCACACTTTGATCTAAATCCACATCCATGTAACTGCTGACATAAATTCATATTTAGTTATATGATGACGTTTTAAATTATCATTTTCATTTAAAACGAGATTTAAAACGGGAAAAATTATAATATATACTAAGTTTGGATAGAAAATCTAATATACAAGTAATATCCTAGGGGGAGCGGAAGCAATTTGCCAGTTTGTACATAGATTACCTGATTATGAATCACTGAATGTATTGGATTTTCTCAAAAGGTCCGTGTAGGAATTTTTTGACGTGTTTTCTAAATAAATTCGTTCCTCGTTTCATCACGTGGATGTAATGTGTTCCGTTTTAGATGGGTATATAAGTCAATACACCTTTAGTTAAGATCATCAGATTAGGATGTACTCCAAATCTCACCTGACGATTCTCTTCTGTATAGCCACCTGTGTCAGGTAATTTTTCATTATGCATTTTAAAAGTGTTTTCAATACCAGTTGATATGAAAATTTGCTTTAACGTTAAATAAAAAATGTTTGTACATATGTGCTCATTGGAATATGTAAAAGTAAATATATTTTTCTTTATGCATATCGATGGCAAATTGTAGGTTCACACATCCCATTCATTTCTGAAGTCTAATTCCAGCATTGTTTATGATTTAAATATTGGTATAGTTATCAATTAGTCTAAATATATTAAAAAGATTGATTTTTATTGTTTTAAGTCACATTCTAGAATTTTTCAGTCCTACACAGACAACAAATATTAGAAAGACTATGGCCGATGTTTCAATCATTAATTTCTTATTTACAGGTGTCTTACAAGTCCTGAACCGAATCCTGGAAAAGAAGAAAAAGGTAAAGCTAATAAAATTGATATAATAGTTAGTTTTTGATGTGATAATATCTTTAGAAATTATCAAAATAAAAGACATTCATGCACGTACTATTCAGTGAGGGAAACCACAGGCACTTGTTTCGGAAATAAATTTTCAACCCATAGTATAATAATTACATTATTAATATAATAATAATATATATTATACTGTGGGTTAAAAATTTATTTCCAGAAACAAGTGCCTGTGAGGGAGACAGAGGTCCTAGACGCCACTTTTTTCCTCGAGACATACAACTATTTACATGTACTATTAAGTGAAAATTTTTAATCGAAGTAAGAAACAGAATTCAAGCTCGAAGTTCATTTAAATTATGCAAATCAAGAGCAATATAAGTAGAAAGAGGACCATGTTTTTGTCAGTGGATTTCGATGAATTTCAGTTGGCCTTTTGAACTTTTTTTTTAAACAGAATAATAAAAAGTTGAAAAACAAGCGTAAATAAAGTTTTTTGAACCACTCATTTTCAAGGTGCTACATAACTGTTATGCAGGTTTCCAATGATAGTTTGTAACAGATGTTCTCTTCGACAAACATATACTACAGTAGATGATCTGATTTGGAGACACGTTCAATATATACATGAATGCGGATACAGGATTTAGTGGTATCAGATTGTAGAACGAAGTTTCAACTCAAAAACTTGTGCAATCATTTTTTTTCGCGGCGTTTTGATTTATGCTATACTCGAGTTCGCTATTTTTCGCGGGAAAAAGCACATTTAAGGCATATGGAGGCAATCAAGGAATTCTGCTTAATTTTGAATTTCTACTCTGATTAAAAAAGAAAAAATTGTTATTCCACTGAATTATGAATAATCGTGACTAACATTTGACTGTGTTGTTTATAAATATGCAATTACATGTACTACTAGTAGTTCAAAAAAAGATTTTCCTTTAAAGCGCAAGCGTTTTAATAATTATACCTTGACAAATATTGTCGTAATGAATTCAAGAATATCTTGGATTTTTAAATAAAATTATTTAAGGAAGGCCCACACTTTTACGGATCCGGTTCTAATTTTACACATCAATATAAAATTCTGATTTTTACTTTTCTGTTGATATAAATCTTTTTGGGTGATTGAAAATGATTTAGCACGTATATATTTGTTTATTATAGTGTTTTTGTGCATATGAAGCATTTAATTTATACATTATTTATGGAAATTAACACTTTGCACTCTGTCCATAAGATCTATGTCATTTAGTATATACACAGACACAAAATTCTTAATTGCTTTTATGGACCTAAATCTTTTTAATTTTCTTTCAAGCAAACTAACCTGAGATCTATTTTGATTGATTTTAAGCCTATATCATCCATTTAATTTTTACTTTTTAAAAATTTTGCATTGAAATGTATTACACTTTTATATTATTTAGGAAAAGGAGAAATAACAATCTTATACACGATACGTAACAAATTGGCGACACCTAAGTTTGAATATGAACAGAACGTGACGTCAAAGTCGGGTCAGCCATTCATCAGATTCATGGAGCAGGCGGCTGATAACGACAAAAACTTCCAGTGAGTAGATTTTACTTTTACTCTAGTAAGGATAAGAATGCTTCTTAGAAGTGATAAACTGTTATTTATATTAATTATAATTAATAATTTATACCAGCTCACTTCCTAAAAAAATAACGTGAAAAAAACAAGATCATTTTGACTTGACCATTTTAGACATACTTTGATATAATCTGTTCAAATTCTTAAACTCAGAACTCATGGTTTGACGGTTTTAAACTTTAAATTTCGTATTTCTTTAGGTTTTCGTCAACATATTATGCTAAACTTGGATACTTCATACAAAAGCTAGGAAAGGAAACAAGTAGGGAGGGCGTTCTTGGTTTGTCTTACTGGCAGTTCGTGAGAGCGCCATCTACAGTATTGCCGGTTGGTAAGTTCAGGGCGGGGGCTTCTTTCCCCTTTATAAATGTTATATAAAATGTACATAGAAATACACTTGATCCCTACGTATTTTTTCAAGTTTGCTTGACCAAGAATAATTTGGATAAAGGAAGTAATATGTAGTAGGCTTTATAGGTTTCAATTATATTACGGGCAGAATATGATATCTATTGAATAAAACATTCTTCTTTAGTACATACCGTAAATCTGGAAATTTTGCTGTAGATAAATTTTTAGCAAATTTACGAGTTCGTTGCATTCGCAAAAATATTTTTCTTAAAAATAAATTACCAATAAGAAAATGTAAACAAAGCAGTGGTCATTCGCAAAATATTGAAACGTAAAAATTAATCAACAGCATTTTGACCCGAAATCGCAAAATATAATCGACGTAAAAATTTCCAGTATATCAATAGTAAGTAAAAGTATGCCTCTTTTTTCTCTGTTTATAATAGAAATTTAAAGCTTGCTTATATACTACTGTATCTCTAGAATTGAACTCTGTGACCTTTATAAACAAAACAGTTTAGATACTTAGTAATCAATAGTGTGTATTATTGCAGGAGTGAGTACCTATATTCCACAGGACGGAGATCACATTATTCTGGACTATGTACTGCAGGGAAAATGTGTTAAGAACTGATGTTTATCAATGTTTTCCACATTTTATTCCAATAAATCTACAATCTGTCTTGTATACGTAAATTAGACAGAATAAATAATACATATGAAGTTCTGTCGCCAATTCAAAAATCGGGGTCACTGTATTTAGGAACCTTTGATTGGTTTTATGTCTTCATCTTCAACTATACTTAAATCACCAGTAATGACGTGTCTAGCGAAAATGTAGTTAAAAAAAGAGCAAAAGCTATGAAGAGGATTTTGTTTTAGATCTTCAGTATTTGGGTGAAAAAGCAAAACAAAGTATTTTGATAGAAGGAGGAGCAACATTTAAAGCAGTAAATATTATTTATTACGTAGAGGAACCTGGATTTAATTCTACAAGTGGTAATCCTCAAAATACTTATAGTTCCATTTTCATTCTTTATATGTCGATACGATATATCTTGGTGAGCTTGAGGTAAAAGACACAACCTGACACATCTGTTTCGTTTTTGGATATTTTACTTGAAAAAGACATTTAAGGTAATCTAACAACCAAGCTCTATGATAAACGTGATATCTTCAAATTCCCTTACTTATGCAGCAATATACCTTAATCACCTGCATAAGGAGTTTATATATCTCAGTTGATTCGATACGCAACTGCATGTTCTAGTATGAACAATTTCTAAAACGAGGTAAACTATTGACAAACAAGTTAATGAAACAAGAATTTCAGCAGTCTCGTTTAAAGTAATCATTTCGTAAGTTCTCTAGTAGATGCGGCGACCTTCTCAGCAAATACAATTTACCATTGAGTCAAATGTTTACTGACGTTTTTCATAGTGATTGACAGTCCATTATTTATACACTGAGTTAACGACGGATTTTTCCGTTATTCCCGATCGTGGCAGGGAGCACACAGCGGGTGTGGCCGGTCGGCAGGGGATACTCACTCCTCCATGGCACCTGATCCCACCTCCGATATTTTGGAGATCCGTGTTTACTCTGCTCCTGTTTTGTATTGTTTTTATAGACTTTTGATCTTGAATACTGTTCGTTATCTCAAAATGGTTCATTCTAAAGAAGAGGTTCTTCAAAAACATAATGTCAGTTTTGAGTATTTTAATATTCTAAACAACCAAAATTAAATAAAATATATCTAAATTGGATTCCAAAACTGCATAAAAATCCTTACAAACAGATATATAGCGGGTTCTAGTAAATATTCTACCAAGCCTCTTTCTTTACTCCTCACTAAACAGTATTGAAGGAGAAATATCTGAGTACTGTGTAGCAATATATTCGAGAAATGAGTAAATCAGATGTGGATATTTAAAAAGTCCGAAGGAACTTTTGGAAATTAAAATTTCCAAAAATTAACACATAAAAACTCACGACTTTTTCAACTTTATATACCCGGTACGACGATCCCTCGCTATAGCTTTATGATAAACGTGATGTCTTCATTTCGTCAACTTTCCTTATTTATGCAGCAATATACCTTTATCACCTGCATATGGAGTTTATATCTCAGTTGATATCCAAGAACATGCTCTACGTATTTATAATTTCTAAAACGTGGTAAATTATCCAAACAAAGTGATGAAATAAGTCATCATTTCGTAAGTTCTATGGTCGATGCAATTAACTTGTCAGCAAATACAATGTATCATTAAGTCAGTTGCTGAATGACATTTTTCATACTAATTATTAGTCCATTATTAGCCCACTGAATTGATGGAGGATTTATCCATTATTTCCCGATCATGACAAAGAACACATGGCGGGTGAGATCAGTTGGCAGGGGAAGCTCACTCCTCCATGTCACCTGATGGTGTTTTGGAAGGCCGGGTTTGCTTTGCTCCTTTTAATGTTTTATACAATTTTGAGCTTGAATACTATTGTTTTCTCCATATATTTCATTGAAAAGAACAAAAGCTGATTAGAAGCTGAAGTGTCCATTTTTGTCATTCCTTAGTCTTATATAGGTCCTTGATGTAACTGATTGTAATCGTTGCAGGGGCTAACGGTGCACTTGTCAGGTTGAAATGGATGCTTAAATTACTCGTAAGCACTGGTGTTATAAGGGTTCTGTGTTTTTATTTTGTTCGCAATTTTCAATATAAAAGACGCTGGTTTGTCTGTTGTCTTTACTTTTTTCAAATAATTTCATATAAAGTAAAACATATGATAAACTTTAATATACATACTGTATAAAGATATTTCTTTTTATAAATTAATACAAAAATACCAATTGTATATGAACAAGAAACAAATATTAATTCATAATTTACACAATTATCAACGCATGGTGGATTTCTGATGAAATGGTCTGCAAAAACGTTCCTTTACATGGCAAAGTCCAAGATTAAATGGTCACCATCTTCTGGTATGTACCTACTCACATCTGAAAATGTATAAAAACATTAGATTTAATAAAATAAATCATTCAGTACGTGTTTTTTTTCATAAGATAGGAGAGTTAAAAATTGTATTTGTTTGTTTCATAGCATAATGACGGTTTAGTTGTAAAAACTATCCACAAAATTGAATTTTATTATTTTTTTTAAACAATACTCAGCTATCAGTTGGTGAATCTTTACAAAAAATGGTTCACCGTTGTTAATTTAAATTTCTTACCTAGACTTGGGACGGTAGATGGCGCTTTAACAAACCGCCAGTGAGCCAAACCAGGAGTACCAGATAACATGTCTTTTCCAAGCACCTCGACAACATAACCTTGCTTGCTAGAGTGTCTCGAAGAGAATCTGAAAATATAAATGTAACTGAGTGAATTTTACATGTAATTTTTAACAAAAAAATCAACGGGGCTTCCTTTTCCGCTATTTCTTATTACACATAAAATACAGTGCATTTATTCCCCAATAATTACATTTGCAAATGTTTTCCTTTATATAACACTACTGAAAGCAAGCGTTTTTATAACTGTATAAGTACAGGTACGGGGTCAAGAGGTCATACATGTTTGTATGGATAAACGTTCGACGTAATTTCTCAGTGACGTCATAAAGGGTCGACGCGCATTCAGTGGATTAAATACATGCCGTTGGGTTTGAAAAATAATGCATTTCACACGTTGAAAGTCACAATCAGGCAAATTTAAAGTATGAATAAGTCACAAATGTAAATATAAGTAATAAGGTATCATTTTTTGAGTTTTATTCACAGGCGCTTGCTTCATACAGTAAGCTTAGATTTCTACTATATAATTATATAGTAGAAATCTAAGCTTACTGTATGAAACAAGCGCCTGTGGTTTTATTGGGATGTAAAACGGGTTGGCACATGATCAAATCTTCCATAAAGACCCTTCGGGCTTTATGGGATTTGATCACGTGACCAACCCGTTTTACATCCCAATAAAACTCAAAAAAATTATTTCTTAATTAAACATAATAAAAAAGTTTTTATTCCAAGCAAGATCTAAAGTTTTATGCGGAGTTTGCAATATGTATAGTGGAGAAAAGGTGGGATAGGAGGCCCTTAACGTAAAAACCAAACTCTGTCTACGAAAAAACTACTCACTGGAAGTTGATATCGTTTTCCGCCGCCTGCTCCATGAACCTAATGAATGGCTGACCAGCCTCTGACGTCACGTTTTGTTCATATTCAAACCAAGGTTCCGCCAAATGGTTACGTATTGTGTACTTTATTGTTATATTGCTTCCTGAAATGTCAAAAATGTTTATTTCAGCTGTATAGAAAGGTTAAGAATATAATAGTCAACGTTCGGTTGAGTTTATTAATTCTTTCTATAAATAAATACCTTAAATTTCTAGTATTCATAAAATAGTGAAATATCTAAAGCTTGTAATTATATCTTGTATACATGGTGTTTTATAATTATATTACATGTAAGAACTATGGAAGAAAAAAAAACTTGAAGTTTAACCGCACCTGTTGCACTATTTTCATTCATCTCCTTACAAAGGGATTTCGCATGTAGAATCCATCCATCGCAACTGTCAAAATAAATAAATAATAATAAATAAATAATTCACCAAATACTGTAATTGTGAAAAGTAAATTTTAATTTGGAATATTTTGTTTCGATTTATTTAATTCGAGTTACAATACTTACCAAAGACATGATACACAAAGGATAAGAACAGTAAGGTTATTTTTATACATCATTCTACTATAAATTTATATTTCGTGTAGAGTAAAGAAACATCTGATTAAAAATAAAATTGAAACAAACGCGAATTAATATTTATTTGGTTTTGTTTTTCTTTTCTTACGCGTGTGTACAGGATTGTCCAGAGTCACCAATCATAATGTCTTTCAAAAAAATTACCTTTAAGGTGCGTGGTAAAAAATGCGTCATTAATCACATTTATTAAGATTGAGGTGTGTTAATACGTGGACACAGTGCTGTTTTCAGGAAGAAAAGTTCATGGTTATAACTGCATAGCCCATCAATTTTTGAGAAACATTAACATTTGTTTAGTTCATGACAGATGAATTTCATTATTACATTAGTTATTAGAGAAGAATTAATCTAATGATGTGTCATGTTTATTAGTAAAAAATAAAAATTAAAAAAAATGAAATGTTTGCATATTGTAGTTAACACGTAGGGATCTAGGATTCTTTCGGGAGGGAGGGGGTCCACATCCACATAGACAAGAGAACCGCGTAGAAATATTTTTGACAAGTAAAAAAAAAATAAAATAAAATTACAAATGTTCCACCTGAAACACCTATTAATTTAGTGGTCACTTTCAATTTTCTTCATATACATTGCCCTCCTTTCCATATTTTATAGGACCCTAGTTTCCATTGAGGTTGTTTTGATATTTTTATTACTTATAACAAAGTAAATATAAAATTCCTCAAAAAAGAGCGGATTAATTTGAACTCCCGCCCTCTAGAGTCGACTAGTGCATGCTTGAGAATCTTTTGACACGTGCAAAGAAAAAAAGACAGATTTACTAAATATATATTCCTACACGCGTATCCTTATAATGAAGACGAACCAGTCAACTTAATTAACAGTCTAAAAATAATTTTTGGAACCATGTGCCATGTATCATTGAACTGAAATTTTGTCGCCCGAGTGGCGCATTGGTTAGAGCGTTTTCTCTAGAGGCGGAAAGTAGGGAGTCGATCCTTACGTCGCGGGTTCGAATCCCACTGTGGGACGTGGAGACCGGTCCTTCGGGTGACCAGTATAAACCGAAGTCCCGTGTCACAGTAGGTGCTGTCACGAAAAAGATCCCTCACTGCGCAATGGCCCTAAGTGCCGAGCATAGGACAAAATTTGTAGCTCTCCACTGGCAAGTGGTGGCGTCTCCATATAAGTGAAAAATTCTCGAGAGGGACGTTAAACAACATACAATCAATCAATCAAAACGACATTTCAACTTCTCTGGCCTTTCTCACAAACGGAAAATGATGATTTTTTGCGAGCTTACCGGAAAGACCCGAAAATATGCGTTTGTCCCCTAAACAAGGTCTTGTTCTTTTTCATATTTTTTTTTCGAATTCGCTTCAAACTACTTCACATTTTTTGAACACTTTAACGAAGCTAATTATAAGAAAATCTTGACGTATTTGTTTTTAACAAAATTAAATCATTTAGGGTAAAACCAAAAAAGGCATCAATCATCAAAAAATGTGTTCAGACACTATGAAATTATGTCAGCTCATAGATTTAAAGTTCAAAAGTTTATCCGAAAATTTCAACTTTGGTCATAACTTTTGATTAATAGAAAATTTAACTTCATATTTCACATGTGCATGAACTGTGATAAGATCTTTGTGAATATACCATCATTGTTGACCCCTAATCTTGAAGTTTTCATTGCTTTTTTTATAACTTCATGTGCAATACATGTACATGTAACAAGTCCCCTTCCCAATATTTCATAACTTGACCCCTGATCAAAAATCTTAAAATAACAGTAGAATTTTTTTTATGATTTAATAATTTATAACAGATTGTCTTAGGTCTTTTTCTTCTTTGTCTTTTTCTTTCCCTGGAAAATAAAAAAAAAACATTTGGAACATTCTTCTTGTAAAATAATTATCCCATTTTAAGAGCAAGATTTTATTAAAATTTTCTTAATTTGATTTTGGTTTTCTCTAAAAAAAGAAATATTCTGTTATATCCCTAAATGCCTTAACTTATTTTTTAAAGTTTTTCCCATTTGATCTTCGTATCCTCTATGGATAATACTTGCTGTTTGATGCAATCATTTAGTACTGGTAGTTGGTACATCCTACTGACCTCCTGTTTCTTCCGTTTCTGGCCCTGACTGAGATTCTTCACCGAGCTGTCCTCTCCGTTCTCCTTCTCCATGACATCCATGTCATAATCTGATGCAGAGTCCTCCTCCTCCTCCTCATTTAAATCCTCAGCTGTAAACAACAGAGAGAAATATTTAAACCTTACACAATCTTCTACAATGTATGCAATGATTAAGACAAAACGTAATGGGTAACAGAATCAGATCCATCTTTATTGATTCATGGATTACTTATTCTACATGCACAACAATCAGAGTTCTAATAAAACAATTTCCAGTTTTCTTTTAACTTGTTGGGATTAACTAGGAATAAAAGACTCCTGATTCAGAAAATGAAAATACATGTTTATATGAAGAGTTAATATTGATATAATATGAACATTAATTTTTCAACAACCAACACATAAACACTAAAACAGTTCAGTCTATATAGATGGTAAACGGTTACACTGCTTACCTGGATACAGTAAACGGTTACACTGCTCACCTGGATACAGTAAACGGTTACACTGCTTACCTGGATACAGTAAATGGTTACACTGCTTACCTGGATACAGTAAATGGTTACACTGCTCACCAGGATACAGTAAATGGTTACCCTGCTCACCTGGATACAGTAAATGGTTACCATGCTCACCTGGATACAGTAAATGGTTACACTGCTTACCTGGATACAGTAAATGGTTACACTGCTTACCTGGATACAGTAAATGGTTACACTGCTTACCTGGATACAGTAAATGGTTACACTGCTTACCTGGATACAGTAAATGGTTACACTGCTTACCTGGATACAGTAAATGGTTACACTGCTCACCAGGATACAGTAAATGGTTACACTGCTCACCTGGATACAGTAAATGGTTACCATGCTTACCTGGATACAGTAAATGGTTACACTGCTTACCTGGATACAGTAAATGGCTTTACTGTTCCAAACTGACTAGCAGCTCAGGTATAATTAGTTTAATGGCTTCTCGCAAGGAACGTGACCCATATAATTAGCTAGCTTGTCAATTAGTAAACAAACAATAAGGGCTTATACCTATTACCGGTATCTTGTGCTTGTCCTCTGATCCCTCTATTTCTACCCTCTACGATATAAGCATTAAAAAATAATTCTACTACAAGAAAAAAACTTTGTATGAAATTTACGCTGTTTTATTTTCCGAGATTCAGAACTCGTCGCGAACAAAGCGGAAATTGGATACACGCGGAAAAATCCTGATATACGGTATATTGACGTCACATTAGCCGTATCAGCCCTGCAGGGCTGATACAGCTATTGTGACGTCAACCATATCGCATATGCAAAAAACCTGTATTTATTACTAAATGTGTAATAAATGGTTAGCATACCTTAAAGATGAAAAACATGTAGCAAATAATACGTAAAACGAAAAGAGTGAACCAGAAATAAAAAAAAAATTTAAATTAATACCGGTATATGAATATCGACATTATGACCAAAATATCATCCCAATTTAACGAAATAATATTTTTGTCCACCGCTGAAAGTGGGGGATGTTAATTTCGGTCTGTCGCTTATTTGTTAGTTTGCCTTTCTCGTTTATGGTTAGTAAATTATTCTAATATCAAACAGACGTGGTAGAGTCTTTTATTTCAAGTTCACCGGGATATATTAACTTCTATTTAGTCAACATACATATGAATGGAATAAAATACATGTATATGGAGATAACGAACAGTATTCAACAGTTCAAGATCAAAAGTCAATAACCAATACAAAATAGCAGCAAACCAAACAAGGAACTTGCAAACATGAGAGGTGGGATCTGATGCAATGAAAGAGTGAGCATCCCCTGTCGACCACAAATTACGTTCATCATAAAGCTTAGTTGTTATATTACCATTAACGTCTTTTTCAAGTAAAATATCTCAATATGAAATAGATGTGTCAGACTCTGTGTTGTTTTTTATTTCAAGCTCACCGGGATATATCGTATCGACATAAGAATGGAAATAGACATTGTTAATTGACAATACGTCGTCGATATATCTTGATAGAACATTTACTGGAACCCGCCATTTATCTTATATTCACCCTATATATTTGTTTGATATACTTTAGTATTCCATGAATATCAGAATGGTTAGTTTTTCAATCGACTTACTTCTTATATTAAGAATGCCTCGATGCCGGTGATCCAAAAGGACTGAAATATAATGGTATCAGAAACACAACGAAATCAGGCAAAGCATGCCAGGACTGGGGACGTCAGAGACCTCACAGTCACTCTTTCAAGAAATTGGCGGATCAAAGCAACTTCTGCAGAAATCCCGATAACGAGGCTGCCCCGTGGTGCTACACGACATCCAGCTCCACCCGGTGGGAATTCTGTAACATCCCAGATTGCGGTTAGTTATAAACTTAAGACGGTTTTGTCTTTAGGATCATGGCATTTGTGAATGTATTTTGTTGATGAATTATATAAATTAAGGATTTCGAAGTATATTGGTTCTTAATAAATATTAAAATAATTTTTTGACCCAAACAGGCGAATGCGAGATCAAGCAAGAGAGAAGTTTGCAGTGTGAAATCGTATATAAAGTGGTGGGCAAGTGCTACTTTGCCTCAAGTGCTCTCAGCAATTGCAAGTTCACCGTGCGTTTGAACAAATACAGAAGCGGTGAGTCGGAGGCAAGAATACTGAAGGATGGCAAAGCACACATTCTTCGTGCAGGGGAAACCTACAAGAGTTGTGCCTCGTTTGAGATGCGCTCCAACACGCTATACGTGGTAGAGAAGCTTTGTGAAGAGAAGTGTACAAAACCCCAAGTTATTTTGAATTAAGAGGCAATAAACTAGTCTTACTATTTTAAATAATTTGTTCGTATGATTATTTTATCTTTCTTTGTGACATTTCTACTTTCATTCAATTAAATTGCTTTTAACAATTAGAGTTGTTACTTATACTGAGAAGAAAAAGAAATAAGTGTATGTGAAAACTTTCTGTATGTAAGCTCAACAGCAACTGTACATGTGCAAAGGAAAATGATTTATGAAATGACAACCCTTTGTTCTGACCTCAAAACCAAAGTCGACTTAAGATTGAATTTTAAATAAAAAAAACTTAAGAAAAACGTTTTTTGTTCTGGCCAATGATAATCCCAAAAAATTTAGGATGTTGTCCTTGTGACCTTATCACTTGAATATTATGTCTAAGTGATCTTTCATCTCAAATATGTTATTTGCTTGCTTTTTAAAAAAATATGACGCGAGTAATTTTATTCAAAAAGGAAAAATCACGTTTGAGAATTTTAAGAGACCAATAAAACCGGAAGTACTTTTCAGATGCATACCAAAGAACAGGTAAGGCTTTTAACAATTGTGCAAAGGGAGATAACTTATGCATTGGCATGTGTGAAAATGCTTGAAGAAACTATATTTCATTTCTCTAAAACTTCTATAGAGGGACAAAAATGACATCACAGACCTTAAATTTTAAATTGCACTCCATGCTGAACTCAAGACCGAAAAAAAGTTTGAAGATTGGTCAACAAAAATGTTACATGGGAAAAAATGCTTTTGAAGTGGCCCCTAAGAATCTCAATTTTTGGGATTTAATTTTCATGACCTAATCACCTGAAGATAACGTCTAAGTGATCAAACAATCCAAATATAACTAGCATTGTTTGATTTCTTTATGAGAAGTGAAACATGCCTGATTGAACATGGAAGCTGCTGTCTGTGTGTCCGTGTGTCTGTCCGTAACAAATTTTTGTTGCAGTTTTCTCAGCAACTATTCATCGTAGATGCTTGAAATTTTAACACAATCTTTTCTGAGGCTTGTCATACGGTTGGATACATTTTTGTTAAAATCCGATGTCAACTACCTGTTTTTCTGTGCGTCTTCCGTTTCATATATAACAAATTTTTGTCGCAGTTTTCTCAGCAACTACTCATCGCACATGCTTGAAATCATAACACAATTTTTTCTGAGGCATGCCATACGTTTTGAAACATTTTTGTTTAATCTGATGTCAACTTCCTGTTTGTTTGTGCGTCTTTCCGTTTCATATATAACAAATCTTCGTCACAGTTTTCTCTTTAACTATTCATAGCAGATGCTTGAATTTTTAGTACATTCTTTGTTGAGGCATGCCATATGGTGGGATTAATTTTGATATGAATTTGATGTCAACTTCATATTTTTCTGTGCATCTGCCTGTAATTGAACTTGTGTATATTAACATGATAGTGCTTATTTACATCAGAACGGGGGTATTACTAGTGAGCATTGGCTCACAGATTTCATTTTGTGTATGTTTTAACAAGACTTCGATGTATACACCTTTATAATTTTGAGATTTCTTAGGACTGTTCAGAAGTAAGCAACTTATAAATGTACTAAGCACATTCTTAGAAGCATTTTTTTCATTATCCTCAGTGGTTCAGCATACGAGCGGGTGTGGTACGGGCTGAAATGTACATCGGGATCGACGTACATTCACGAGGACGGATCAGGCCTGTCCTATGGTTCCACTTACTACACTTTCCCTTGGAACTCCGGAGATCCGGGCGGTTGTATGTGTGGTCGTCTGAAGCGTTATGTTTCCGCCAGCGATGCACCATATAAATGGACGGACAAGGAGTGTCATAACCCATACCCTTATCTCTGTCAAGGTAAACTACTCTAAAAAAGGTAAAAACTGCGGTAAATATTATATTAAACTATGTTTGTAAGTTTGTAATGATTATAAAAAGGTTTATTAGCAATAACCAGAGAATAAAATTACAGAGCGAAATAGCTTATGATCCTAGATATCTCAAGTTGGAATGCAGTACGCCCAAAAATTTTTTATCTTAATAAGTAATCAAATCGATGATAAAACTAAAATCATAAAAAAAATTTACTCCTTTAAACCTTTGAACTAAGGATAATGATTTTCCGAAAGAAATATACACCTTGTTTATATCATATTGACATAAATTGTCTCTTAAATTGAAGTTTAATAAATAGCCATTCAGTCGAATGAGAGCTATGCCACTGATGTTTGCAGGTTAGTGAACCCATAAAAATTTCAACAAAAATGTTTCATTATACATTATTGTTCAAATTGTAATGATTGAACAAGTTGGTAACAAACAAACTTTGATTTTATTGTAGTTATGGGCTTTATTGTATTAACAACAGTTCAATGACACGTCACTTGTGTGGTGCAATAATGAGAGCAAAGGTCTCGTGGGTCTAAATGGACACTGCCATTAATGCTTATCGCATTCATTTCTTTCAGTTCTTTTATTATTCGTTGAACTTAGAGAAAAGTTAATGTAGATGCCTTTAATAGGAAAAAAATATCTACTACAAAAAGAAATTAATTAATGCAGGTCTTCCTGTGTATGTGTGAATTTTGATGCCTAGGTAGGATTTAAGGATCCATGAAAATGGTAGTACTGTACGTATATGTATTCTCTAATTGTAACGGGGACCGTTACAGATGTTCCCCAAACGCTCCCCAACTCCCTTTTTGTGCCAATTTCTTTTTTAAAAAAAATTTAATATGCCCAGTATCGCAGGATTTCATAAAAGAATTTTAAAATTTACAATGATATCAACTTTTAGTCATCTAACGCATTGCACACAAACGCACGTGAATGCACATGCAAGGTGATCATGGCATGTTGTCTAAACCATTTACATAGCTTTACATTCCAAGAATCAATAAAAAGTCAGAAAAATAAAAATGTTACCGTTTTACAAATATATTGTTCATTTTACGCATTGCGCTTGCGCAGGTACATGCAAGCGCGTCCTTGCATTCAATTTTGCTAATTGTATCATGTAGGAATCTATTATACCTATTCATGTTCTAAATTTCATCCTGTTTTGTTGAAAATTAAGAAAGTTATAGGCATTTAAAGTTTTAGCCAATCAGATTGCAGCACACGTGCATACGCATGCTTTCATGACAATTCTTATATATCATGCTGTGGATCTTCATAATGTATGACTATGTTCAAAATTTCAAAGGATTATGACAAAAAACAAGAAAGATATTGAGACTTTAGTTTCAGCCAATCAGAGCGAAGCGCACGTGCATGCGCGTCAGATTTTGCTTTTTTGACCATGTCGTCTTGTTGATACTACTAATGTATCCATGCAGTGTGAGTTTCAAAAAATTCCATCAAGAAATAGACAAGTGAAGGCTTAATCCATTATATTGGTAATTTCACATGTTGCACGTGCGCGCTCTTGCCAGCACACGTGCATGTACGAGCTTTCATGATAATTCTTATATATCATGCTGTAGATCTCCCTAATATATGACTATGTTCAAAATTTCAAAGGATTTTATCAAAAAACAAGAAAGATACTGAGACTTTAGTTTCAGCCAATCAGAGCGAAGCGCACGTGCATGCGCGTGAGATCTTGCTATTTTGACCTTGTCATCTTGTCTAAGCTACTAATATATACTTATATTATGAGTTTCAACGCATTTCATTAAAAATTGAAAAAGTTACGGCAATACATATTATAATGGTCATTTCTCGTGTTGCACGTGCATGCTCTTGCAAGCACGTGCGCGCAAAATGACCTTCGTTCGGCAAATCTACACAACATGTCTACTGACCCTAAAAACATTTTACCTTAGTCGGATGTGTAGTTTACTAGATCATTCGTGGACAAAATTTTCCCAGGAAGAAGAAAAATAATAATAATAATAATAATAATAATAAGAAACAGAGTAAAAACAATATGTTCCCCAACTTCGTTTGGGGAACATAATAAGAAACAGAGTAAAAACAATATGTTCCCCAACTTCATTTGGGGAACATAATAAGAAACATAGTAAAAACAATATGTTCCCCAACTTCGTTTGGGGAACATAATTAAGGAAAATGCCGTGCCTTTGTCATGTCCGTCTAAAAGATTTCAAAATTGCAATTTGACAGTGCTTTATCTTATAAAAAGTGGGGGGGGGGGCTGCATATTAAGGAAAATTTACTATTGTAAAATACTCTTTTCAAGAAGAGACCTCCCGTTCTCCGCTATACCTGCGTTTTATTCCGTTAATCTTGTAAGCTTTTTCCGCCTAAACAAGGTCTTGTATTAATATTTTTCTTGAATTCGCTTCAATTACTTCACATTTTTTTAACACTTCAACGAAGCTAATTATAAGAAAATCTTGACGTATTTGTTTTTAACAAAATTAAATCATTTAGGGTAAAACCAAAAAAGGCATCAATCATCAAAAAATGTGTTCAGACACTATGAAATTATGTCAGCTCATATATATATAAAGTTCAATAGTTTATCCATCTATCACCAAAATTTCAACTTTGGTCATAACTTTTGATTAATAGACAATTAAACTTCATATTTCACGTGCATGAACTGTGATAAGATCTTTCTGAATATACCATCATTGTTGACCCCTAATCTTGAAGTTTTCATTGCTTTTTTTTTATAACTTCTGAAGTAGCAAAGATTTGTTATATATGTTTTTCATGTGCACTACATGTACATGTAACAAGTCCCCTTCCCAATATTTCATGACTTGACCCCTGATCAAAAATGTTAAAATAACAGTAGAAATTTTTTGATGATTTAATAATTTATAACAGATTGTCTTAGGTCTTTTTCTTCTTTGTCTTTTTCTTTCCCTGGAAAATAAAAAAAAAAACATTTGGAACATTCTTCTTGGAAATTCAAATTCTGTCAATAATTACTTGTGATCAGAAAGAATTAAAGCTCTTTGGAAAACAGACAGGAACCAGTACACCTTTTAAGCAAAGTCAATCCGTCTAAAAGCAAAATATTTCACGCATCTGTTAATATTTTTGATAACATTTTTCACTTTAAGTAAAATAATTATCCCATTTTAAGAGCAAGATTTTATTAAAATTTTCTTAAATTGATTTTGGTTTTCTCTTAAAAAAGAAATATTCTGTTATATCCCTAAATGCCTTAACTTATTTTTTAAAGTTTTTCCCATTTGATCTCCGTATCCTCTATGGATAATACAGTACTTGCTGTTTGACGCAATCATTGAGTACTGGTACATCCTACTGACCTCCTGTTTCTTTCGTTTCTGGCCCTGACTGAGATTCTTCACTGAGCTGTCCTCTCCGTTCTCCTTCTCCATGACATCCATGTCATAATCTGAGGCAGAGTCCTCCTCCTCCTCCTCATTTAAATCCTCAGCTGTAAACAACAGAGAGAAAGATTTAAACCTTACACAATCTTCTACAATGTATGCAATGATTAAGACAAAACGTAATGGGTAACAGAATCAGATCCATCTTTATTGATTCATGGATTACTTATTCTACATGCACAACAATCAGAGTTCTCATGAAACAATTTCCAGTTTTCTTTTAACTTGTTGGGATTAACTAGGAATAAAAGACTCCTGATTCAGACAATAAAAATACATATATGAAGAGTTAATATTGATATAATTTTGAACATTAATTTTGCAACTACCAACACATAAACACTAAAACAGTTCAGTCTATATATAGATTGTAAATGGTTACACTGCTTACCTGGATACAGTAAATGGTTACACTGCTTACCTGGATACAGTAAATGGTTACACTGCTCACCTGGATACAGTAAATGGTTACACTGCTCACCTGGATACAGCAAATGGTTACACTGCTTACCTGGATACAGTAAATGATTACACTGCTCACCTGGATACAGTAAATGATTACACTGCTCACCTGGATACAGTAAATGGTTACACTGCTCACCTGGATACAGAAAATGGTTACACTGCTCACCTGGATACAGTAAATGGTTACACTGCTTACCTGGATACAGTTAATGGTTACACTGCTTACCTGGATACAGTAAATGGTTACACTGGATACAGTAAATGGTTATACTGGATACAGTTAATGGTTACACTGCTTACCTGGATACAGTAAATGGTTACACTGCTTACCTGGATACAGGTCACTGAGACTGTCTACATCACTTCCTGTCTCTTCTTCCTCTAACTCCTCATCTGTGTCTTTCCTCCTCTTTCCCCCTAATGGCTTAAATTTTTCACCAGTTTTCTGACATTCTTCCCCTAAGAAAAAAAATAAAGATACATTACAATATGAAAATAAATATTCAGATTAATATTTTGTTTGGTTTTAGCAGTTTTCATTTAGAAACATGTAAGCTTAACTCAAAAATCATGCAATAAATTTACTGATGTTTGACGGTTTTTTTTTTCTTTTAAGCTCACCAAAATCAAAGTTTCCAGAACCCACACAAATACTTACATCTAGCGTAAGCCTTGATAAATTTGCGTCCCTCTATGTGTCGTTTGATGTGTTCTGGATTATTGTTTAAATGTCTCAGAGTGAGTAAACAAAATAATTGATGCCTGCAAAAAAATAAAAAAATTGATTGTGAAATTCAGGAAAATGTAAATATACTGAATAATTGGAAATACAGTTAGGATGTTAAAAAGTACAGTATTGGCATGTGTTTTGGCTATAAAATGCTATTAATTAAGGACATAGCTTTAAAAGGTTTGAAAACGAATTTTTCCAGATGTGTGCTTAAAAATGATTAAATCTTACCCAAGAAAGAATATGTAGCAAAATTTGACAAGATATCAAACACATATGGATACATACTCTCTGCCTTTCTTCTTGCTATTCACTATATGTTCCTTGTATTTGTCATAACTGTAGAGATTTTTTGATTGCAGTTTCTGAAATTTTTTGCCTTTAATGTAGCTCTGGATAGCATCTTCTTGACAAGGCATTTCATGGCCTGATAAAGAACATTTGATCTAAAATAACAAGATTTTAACAAAATTTAAATGATCTAAAACAATAAGTGGACCAAATTACACAAGAGACTGCATCTATTAAGACCAAAGTCAATAATAGATATCAAATGATTGTAACTGATGTTCAGGATTAAAGTAAATAAACCTTATATTAATTTTCTCTACAAAATGGCTTGGATAGCATTTTATTTATTAATCGGATCACATTACCCAGTAGAGTTACAGTTAGAGAGCCTAAACATAAAGTGAATCTCTCCATTAACTTTATGTATTCATAGTAAGCTCTATAGAATAATATGTAAGAAAAGTTTAAGAAATTGAACACACCCAGTGAACATAATCTATTTTTGTAATAAGGGCATATGCTCCATTATTGATAATGTTTATGTTTTACCAAGTGTCTCCAATTTGCTTTAACTTGTCACACATCACTTAGCAATGACTGATAATACTGGTGAGTTGGTTTTGCATTCTCACATTTCTACTCTGATTTTATGGACTATATGTCAAATATTTTTAATTTATAAACAATTAGAATATCTACTTTACTTAAGTATTAAGGATTCTAAAGTTTATTTTGTGAAAGTGCAAGGATATGTCAATCAAATCCATCCCAAAATTATAAGTTTCAATAATTTCAAGATAAATTAAGATCTAATATACATGTATTTCCAGATGAAATGCTATCGAAACATATGAGTCATGATATTACAGTGGACCCTCATTTATCCGGACGCTTTGGTTCCAAGTCAATTTGTCCGGATATGTGAAGCATCCGGATATCTGAATCAGCACTTATACAAGACAGAATAACATTTTAAAATTTCGTTCCGATGAAAAAGCGTCCGGATACTGAAGCATCCGGATATCTGGCGTCCGGATATCTGAAGGTCCACTGTATATTGAAAATTTCAGAAAGTATTGACTTCAAAGTTCAAATCTGTGTCCAGGGGCCTGGATTTCATAAAGTGAATCATAAAATAGAAGGTGTAGGGTGGTTTCGCGCCGATTACGTGTTTGCGCCGAGTGGTATCGCGCCGAGTGGTTTCGCCCCGTTTATCTACAGGTAAGACATGGATAGTATACAGTATGGCTCCCCCCAATTACCTGTAATTATATAAATAAGTAGTTTGTAATTAATGAACCCCAAGCATTAATGTCGTGATATGTCGGATAATTATCCCATTTTGTATTAATACTTATACTGAGGCCATTTTTAGCCAAATTACGACTATATTTGAAAAAATTTGATCGATTTAAGTCTGGATGTTAAAATAAATATTTATTTCACAAATCTCGTTGACTTTTCAATGAAGGTTGTCGTTGTTTTTCATTTAATTTACAATATTAAATTATGAATTCTTCTGCATGAAGACGATTATTCTTATCGATTTCCCATAGCAATTACAATTGTGTACCTTTTCCTTATAATATCATAATATATATATTAATAAAACGACTATCCGTTAAGCGGTATCTTCAGTTATACAGTAGAAACCAATCGGGGCGAATCCACTCGGCGCGAACAAGTGATCGGCGCAAAACCACTTGGCGCGAACGTGTAATCGGAGCGAAACCACCCGCATTCAAATAGAACAGTGATTGCTGATTGGGAAAAAAATTGTTGGTGCTCTTTGTTTCAAATTTATGCCCTGTTCACACGAAGAGTTTAATTCGAATTAAACGTAAGTTTACTGTGAATTAGCTTCGCTTAGCGTTCACACGGAGAATTTAATGCGAATTAGTTTACTTCGCATTAGTTTACTGCGCATTAAATTACTTCGCATTAGCTCCGTGTGAATGCTAAGCGAAGCTAATTCGAATTAAATTTTGGGGCATGCGTTATGGCAAAATTAAGTCAAATGCGTCATGTCGGTGGTCAGCTTTAAGTATTTGTGCTATTTTGAGTGAAAAATAATAAAAAATGTGTTAATCACTAAAATATGTCTCCAGACACTGTGACATTATGCCAAATGTATCTGCTTCTGCATAAAATGACGTGATTAGCAAATGACGTCATAATAGCCTTCCTCACGCCTGACTGTCGAAGTAAGATTTTTTAAAATTCGCATTAGTTTACTTAGCATTAGCTGTCGTGTGAACGCAATTTAATTCGCATTAGTTTGATTCGCATCAGTTTACTTCGCATTAATTTACTGCGAATCAAACTCTCCGTGTGAACAGGGCATAAACATTTAACATCACAGCACAACCAATCTTATAACTATGTGTATACACATGAGATTTCTCAAGTTTAAATAAATCAAAGGATCTGGTCTATTCTGGATCATAATGTAAACAAGGCATAGGACTCATATCAGCATAACCTATTTCACTTCTTACTTTTTAACAATTCTTTCGCTATTCTATAGTACTTGTGTGATCAAAAAAGTAAGGAGACAAATAAATTGTGAGAACCATCGTGAAAGAACATACAATCCTGGCTCAATATGGTATGGAGGAAATTCGAAATAACTTTAGAAACAAATATTTTACTTTTATTTTAAAATTCATGCCAGGAACAAACAAATAATGTTTATAAATAGTTATTGTACATACCCTTGGTTTATCATCCATAATTTCTAAGTTTGGAAACTGCTTTAAAAGTTTCTTTAATTCTTTTGAAAGGGAAACATGTGAGCCTTTGGACGACGCCATTGTTCAGAATTTACATAGACAGTTTCCGGTTCCTCCGAGTGTGACTAAAATGGGTAGCGAAACCCGGGCCGGGCCGGGAATTTCGAAACTGAAAACCGGGTTTTTGATAATTACGAAATAAATACTCATTCTTTCTTCATGAAATTTACGGACATAGTTAAATATCCTAAGAATGGCCTTCGGTGAAAGTTTTAAGTCAAAATGTTGTGTTTTTCAAAGATTATTGCTGATTGTCCATTTCCAAGTGACTAAAATGGGTAGCGAGCCCGGGTTACTCATTTTGGCGATTTAAACTTAATTTCGGGAACATATTTACAATTGTTTCATTTGGATCTTTGAAATTGAACTTAAACTACCTAAAACATCTAACTGTTGCAGTAATTAATCCTAACTATTAAAAAAATACGCATTTTTTGTGTACCCGGGATTGGTCAAAACCGGATACGTTCATCCGGGCCGAATCTTTTATTTCCGAAATACTTATCAGAGGATGTTCGCTATGGGAAACCACACGGAGGTATCCTCATGGACATTGACGGTAATTGAACAGTATGAACACGAACTCAGAATTTTGAATTAATTATATAAATCTCTCGGCTAATATATAGCTGTATACCAAGCTGGCTGTGCAGATTTATCATATTTACTGAATCTTTTAATGAATCTTCCTAGCCAGATGTGCTGACATTACACAGGTTATTAATTTCAAATTAATACCTGAACACCAAGCTAATTGTGCAGAAAAACTTGTCAATGACTTTTACATTTTTTTTCAATTTATTTCATAGACGCATTGATCAAGGACTGAAATAAAAATCTCTGGCAATCCGGAATTATTAAGTTTGTCCCGGGTAAACGTGTCCGGTTTTGACCTGTCCCGGGTTTATTAAAAATTGATGAAATCCCTCATAATCGACATTTAATTTCATAATGATTGAACATTTTAACAATTTGAAGGTAACAAACAACCAATAAATGCAAATATCACATACATTTTCAATGCATTAAGCTTAAAATCGCCAAAATGAGTAAACCGGGCTCGCTACCAATTTTAGTCACTTGGAAATGGACAATCAGCGATAATCATTGAAAAACACAACATTTTGACTTAAAACTCTCAGCGAAGACAAAACGTATAGTTATAAACTATGTCTGTAAATTTCACGAAGAAAGAACGAGTATTTATTTCGTATTTATCAAAAACCCGGTTTGCAGTTTCGAAATTCCCGGCCCGGCCCGGGTTTCGCTACCCATTTTAGTCACACTCGGTTCCTCCTACCTTGACAACAAGTGTAAATTAAAATGGCGCCTATTGGAGGCGCAGAGTAGATGCTTTTTTGCAGAGGATATACACATTATTTAGGTATTTATAAGAAATTTTATTTCTTCATAGGTAAAGATAATACACCCAGTAGATCGTGAACGAACTTTAGACACACACTGACATGACGGATATGGTTATATAGGACCTTAAATAAAAGGACCTAAAGTCTAAGTGCAAAAAAGTGAAAACTCACTGCAGTGTATGGATCTTTCACTTCAATACTGTATCAGATTTTTTTAACAATGACGTTTTAACAGCCAAAAAAACAAGATAAAAGAAAAAGTTTAGAAGAACACTTGATTAAATCTCATTTGCTTAAAATGATAAAAGTTAATTTATTCCTGAATGCTCAATGGTCAATTTATTGGTTCATGGAATTTTCTTCAATATTTTCAGAAAAAATGAGCACTGCAGTAGCACCTCAGCCTAGTCAATCCGTAGGATCTCCTAGACACCAAGACAGAAAAGCTCTTGTTTCATCTGATGGCAAAAATGGTATAAAGGAATAGATTCAGACATCGGCATTTGTTTGATTCTTATTTTGATGATTTGTAATTTTGACACACAATAAAAGTTTCATTATGATATACTTTCAGCTTTGCCAGAGCTCAGAAATAGTAACAATGCCCTAGACAAAACTAAGCCCCTCCCCACCTCTCTACAGAGTGACTTTATACCCGAGGATGTCCTGTTTGCCCTGACGCAGCCTCCCCCTGTAAGGGACCAGCTGGGCCCCCCAACCAGGACCAGGAACCTTAATGTCTCTAATGTAAGTCAAGAAAAATGTTCTGGAATAATTCATAAATTGTAAATTAATAATTTTAGTGGTAATTCACTTTTTAAGATGTATTTGTATATTGTATGTTTAACTTGTGTGTCTTCTTCATGATTACTTATTTCAGGTACCATCAAGGGCTCCTCCATCTAACCTATGGAGCCATAAAAGAAGAGAAAGGTTTAAACACCTCACAGAAAACACACCTTGTATTTGTGGGGCTGGAAGGTAAAAATCTCAAAATAAAAAAAAAAGTTTGAATCGTAGATAGTTTTTCCAGAATTATTATATTACAATAAAGTACAAATATTTCTGGATTTTGTAGTGACATCTCCTTCCTATATGATGTGCCTCTCCCAGAGAAGAAGCTGGAGAGGCCAGATAAACTCGATAAAAGCTTCGCAAGAAAGGAAGCTCTGGACAAGCAGAGAAAGGTCAGGGAATAAACTCTTTGTTAAATTATCATTAAAAATATTTTAAACCATGTTTTAGAAAATTTATAAACAAAGCACACAAATGTACCATACACCAATATATCTACAAACAAATTTTCTTAATTTTTTTTTTTTAAACCAGTGTCTCACAATTTATTTCATTTTCATAAGTAAAAACTATTTTACTCAGATATCTCCAGGAAAGGACGAAAAAGTAAAATAAAATAATAGTTAAATTATAAGCAATTTAGCCTAACATCAAATCGGAAAATGGCATTAACTTGCAGTTGTCTTAATTGTTTTTATTTGGGTAGTGGGATCATACTGGTGAAGATATTTTATCGAAGACAAAATGTTTTTAACACATTTCCACAATGCATTTGATATTTTAATTGGCAAATATTTTTTATATTCCATAACATTTTACAGAACTAACCTCTTTGAAATATATGTTTACGGGGTGTTTGTATATCATGATAGATTTTTCAGGGTTTACATAAAATGATGTATTTTTTAACATTTACTTTTTTCATTTAATGAGGAAAGAGATTTCCTTCTTCCTTAGATTTTGCTCAGCAGCAATGAAAATAACAATGAATAAAAAACAAATAATGATTGAAATTTTTGTTATAATAATATAACTTGTCAGTGAACTACAAATGGATACACAATGAATATATCTTTTACTAAGTGAAAATCATAATTTAGATTTTCCATATAGAGTAAGAGTTTTACATGTAGAAATTACATTTTGATAATTAAATTGATAAATCAATGTTTGTTTTTCAGCCATTAGAGCTCCCAGATACCTTAATTCCTGAGGAATATCACATCATCAAAAACAAAGGTGTCATGGGAATCGAGTTTCATGAGGAGTAAGTATACTGTGTGGAAAAAAAAATCTTACACAATGTATTTGATACTTTTTTTTATGTTAAATCAGTCATGATCAATCTGCATGCTTATTGTATAGGAATTTTTTTTTATAATCTTAGGAGTTGCTTTTAAAGAGATGCAAAATAAAGTACAACGAATTGTCATATCTATAATTTTATCAAATTATCCACAAAAAATTAATTTATCAGAGATAAAAAAAAATTGACTTTCAAAAGGCAACATGATCCATATATAACTAAATTGTTAATATATAGGCAAACTCACTTTGCATTATTGATTTTGTTTTTCAGCAAATACAGCAATCAAGTAGAGGACCACGAGAAACATCTGATTGTGTTTCCTTCCATGTAAGTAATTTAAAGCATAGGAACTTTACTTCTCTTGATTTTTCAAGTTTATAAACAGAAATAAATAGATTCACTAAAAAAGAAAAAAACAGAAGTCATATTAATTCAGTGGCAAAAGCTACATTTCTTTCTAAATTCTTTTTAGCTTTTCATAAGTGCAAATTTATAATTATATACCGGTACATAAAAATAATGCACTTCATACTTACCGGTACTGATAGTATAATCCTAATGTTGAGAAGAATGAAAACTTTGTTGCAATGAAAAACCATCAGTGAAGAATTTGCACTTCATTGATCTCACTAAATTTATTGGAATGGATAATCAATAATTGCTCATGGATGCACAATTTGGTACAAGTTGGATATTAAAATGGTTAAGAAAATTTTTACAGATCTTCAACTTTTAATTCAGCATCATTAATTGATTTCTTGCTTTTAATTCATTGCAGGAAGCCCTCAAGTCGCTTTGAAGTTGTTCAGTTGAAGAACACGATGGATCGTATGTTGGATAAGGCTGGGGTGTACGACACAGACTCTGAGATTAAAGGACCGACTCAGGTGAGTTCATGGGCTGCAATATCATGTATAGCTTCATATTTCATGGAGAATTAGATACATGGTACTGTACTATTTTTGGGATAAACTCAATTTATGACAATTTTTATACAAATGCATATCAGTAGAGTTCACTCATTTGAATTGATACTCATTACCTTTATTTGAGAAGTCCTACTGAACTTTTATTATGGCAATGTGAAAATTATTTAAATATTTCTTTGAAAGGGGACACATTAAAATGTACTGGAAATGAAATACAATAGGTAACTTGTATAAGAAAAGGCATGTTTACATGTATGTCACAAAAATATCACATATTAGAAGAATATATTGATTATTTACAACAGAAAGAAAGGAAACCTTAAAGCTGATTTCTATGTGTTAAACACTGCACAATTTTTTTTTTATTTATGAAAAGATATACATGTAGTATTTCAGTGTGATCCTGTATGTTGTATTTATAGTCACTTTTAAATTGATTGTATGTACAAGTTTGTCAATTCAAAAATACATGCCAGGGCTCGACATTAACGCTTGTCCGCTTGTCCGGTACCAATGAAAAAAAAAATCGGACAAGTGAATATTGCTGGGCACTTGTCCGATTGGACAAGTGATTTTTCTATGTAAAGAAGTCTTCAAATAATAATAATCATTAAAAAAACAACTGCTGTAAAGTTTATCGAATAAAAACGGAAGCAGTACATAAACCTGAATTTCGATCCCGATATCAATCGCTATGTAAGTTCACACTTGACCGGGATCGATGTTCAATAATTGCAGCCATACTATTGCATGGCGTGGATCTTATGACTTTTGCGAGTTTGGAATATATTTAATTGGTAACACAGATTCACTTTGCGAACATTTATGCTGTTGTCAAGAGAAGTCTAGATAAAATTTTGTTTTATATGTGTTTGTCTTATTTATCAATAACAGCACTTATAAATCAAGCACATTCAATTTTTTAATTGTTTTCAAGTTGATTCATTGAAAAATTTTCGGACAAGTGAAGTTGAAGTTCGGACAAGTAAATATCGTGGTCACTTGTCCAAATGGACAAGTATGAAAAAAAGTTAATGTCGAGCCCTGCATGCATTGATTTTTTTAATTCCATACAAATGTATTTTGATTAGATTATAAAGTTTTTTACTCTCTTAGAATATCCTGCAATCTAAATGCATTGTCTTTTATGACCATGATATTTAGAAGGCCATTAGTCATTAATGCAAAAACTCATTAGCACTGGGTAGCTACAGGTACAATGATACATTTAAAAATTTGTTTTAGATGCACAACTTACTTGAGTTAATCAAGAAAGAACAGAATATTTACAATACAGTCTTTCATGAAGTTATTAGACAGGTAAGCTTCAGTTTATGATGGTTTTTTAGAAAATATTAGTACATCATTGTAAAAGGTTTCTATGTCTAAGAATTAGTTCCGGATCTATGTGTGCACGAAAAATATTGAACGGAATCATGTACATATTTAGTAAACTTATGTGCACTTTTAAAGAATGCTGGAATTATCTAAAAGTGTGACATAAATTATATTAAACTGCTGGTGTAATTACTGAAAAATTCCCTGACAATTTATTTGAGTGAAAAAAAATTAATATTTATTCTTACCTAATTACTATGCCATTGTTGTCAAATTCTGTGAACAAGAAAACAAATCTGGGTGTTATTTGTAGGTAAGCATAGAATGTGTGGACCGAGGAGAACTGTTGGCCAATCTTCGCCAGAAATACAGCGATTTGCTGAACAAAGTTCCGCAGCAAATCAAAAGGTTAGGGGTCAACTCTGCTTATAATAATCAATGTATAAAAAATGTTTTAGTCAATGCAAATTTCTAATGTCTACCAATGTTACCATGTTAATAAATTTAAGTCATTCCATATTTCTAATATGTCTAACATTGAACAGTTTACATGAGGAGGTTATGGCACAGAGAGCCCTGGACAGAAGACTGACCGAGGAACTGATGAGGTTTAAAGGCACCATAGGAATACTTACCAGGTATGGGTAATACAGTAAGAATCATGTCTCAAATGTATGGAACAAAGAGTTATCTCCCTTAAATTGTGATCTCTATAATATTCATTGATAAATGTTATGAGTGAATATTTTTACAACTTTGATAGAATAAATGGCATTGCATAAGAGAAACTTTTTAACATTTTAGTGAGTTGTCTGCAGTGAAGGAACATGACAAGAAAGTCACAAAGGAAGCACAGCAGGCTCAGGAGGATGTAAGTAGGAGTTGTCTCCCTTTATGGAGTTGAATTCTATCTAGCTCTTGATATACAGAACTTACGTGCCTAACTGTTGATTTTTTTTCATCAACAGCTGAAGACAGCCCTGTCGGAGGCCCAGAAAAATGCCAGTCTTCTGGCAGAGTATCACGATTTGTATGAGTTACAAAGGAAGAGACTGGAGACCTCTGTCAATCTACTGACGGAGGAGAGGGAGCTCTGGAGTAACGCGGCTTATAGTCTGGCCCTCAAGGTATGGGGATATCTGATTGGGAGCTTTATGTGTGACATACCTATTTAAATGTTAAATCTGAGTGGTTTTATACATCTTTAACTTTTGATGACATTATAAGTTAAAGCAATGACCACTTTCTTTTATTATATTTCTGAAAATAAGAAGCAATTTTAACAAATATTATTTTGGATTGTGAAAGATATCAAATTTACTACAAGTTTCTACACTCTACAATGCCTTAGGTAACGGAGGAAGCCAATTTGACCACGGCTAAGAAGCTGCACGTCAGTGAGAAATCCTGGGCCAAACTGGCCACTCACTTCACCATTCTACTGAGTGACAAGGACACAGAACTCTTGACCAATCTCCAGACACACGTAGAGAAGTGGCGCGACCTGGTGGAGGAATTCAACATCATTCTGAAATCCCGAGAAGAAGAAATGAAAGTCAACATCAGCTCTCTCAAGGGTAGCATTCAAAAATGGATGCTTGAGATTCGAAAAATTTGCTTGTAAGTTTATCATTTCTGAAGATTTTTTTTTTGGTTTTCAGTCTGTTATTCGGAATAGAGCTGAGGACATACAATTTTTTTTTCATTGTTTTATTAATTTAACTGATTGCACTCTACAAGAGTAGAAGCACACATTTTGGACACTTCTTTATGGTTTTTTGGTTCAATATTTTACTTGTGCACGATAATTCACATTTGCACAGAGTACCAATTTAATTACCAGTCTAACTCTTTCACAACCTTAGGGATCGTTAAATATTTATGATTAATAAGAACATGAATTTCAGTGACGTGGATGAAAATGCTAGTGTTAGTACAATGAGGTAATATATATGTGTATAATTAATTGTTATATATGTTAATTTAACAACTGTTACAGGTTTGTTCTTTATGTAAGGGGCTTTGAGGGAAAATGTTTTACTAAAAAAACAATTAGATTGTATTTGGGGGGCAAAGCTAATCATGTTTTTAAAATTTAGGTTAGTGAACGTTACATATGTATTACATGTATTTAATTGCTTTTTGTAATAACTAGTTCAATGTTGATTCCAACGGCATGTTTTATTAACAAAGTTGAATATAACAAACTTTTTAGTGAAAAGAAAAAGGTTTAAAATTGATTTGTTTGATTTGATTTTAATTATTATAGAAAAATAAGGCAGAGGTAAGCACTGTTTGAGGGGAAACTGTGGTCAGTTTGTAACATTCCCCGCCAGTAGGTCGTCAATTTCACATCAAAACGTCATCCATTTCATCTTCATAGATCCCAGTTTGCTTCTCTTGAAATAACGCTAGATATGAGTCATCAATTTCACGATTACTAGTACATGTATAGAGAATTCAATTTTAGAAATATCGCTATGGTTATGGGACTTCTTTACTTGTGTATCAGATAAAGTCATATGTAAAATATAAGAATTGTAGGCCATTTGACAGTAGGCATTTTGCATCCTTTGTTAACATTGATACGTCATCTCATAGTTTACATGCATTGATGCATTTTAAAGCCTGTGCATGGAATGTTTTTATAATGAAATTTTTACACTTTAATTAAGGCTCCTTCGTTATAGAAGCTATGAAGAGTAAGTCTTAATAGCATGATATGATGATTGTTGTGAAAGTTTTGTTGTTTTTTATGCATTTGGTCAGAATTTTTTAAATGTTGAATATAGTTAAATTCAAGTTGTTGAATATAAAGCCCTTTTCGACTAAAAATTGATGCAGAACAAAGACAAACCTATAGATTCATTCCCTTAACTATGACATACGTAGTTCTAGTATATGAGCAATACATTACAAAATATAACCATATAGATAAAATTGATGTACCTTTTTTTAATATCAACTTTCTCTGCCTCAAATGTACTTTTCTATATTATGAATAAAATTAATTTAACATAATTTTACCTGAATTTCTATTCCTAGATTTATTTACTATACAATTCAATTCATAGTTTTACAATTCAGTGAATTTTTTTCTCTCATATAGGTAGTCCTCTCTATTAACATTTTTTATAAAATACTTTCAGCTCATATTAACATGCCGGAGTTTTTCTGATCAAAGTTTGACATTTGTCTGTCCTCTTTCAACTACAGAACCACTTGGCTAATTTCAACCAAACTTGCCATAAATATTAAATTGTGAACAGAATTAGTGATCTTGTCTCTTTACACATGGAGATAATTTAGTAAAAGTAATGTAGGGCCATTTGAAATCTTTTTCTGAAGGACCTCTTTATCCAGAAAAGATGAAATCACTTTTAAAAATCTGAAAACTTTCTTAAAGTTATCGATTTTATTATTGTTTGTAAATTCAAAAAAAATTGTTGATTATTGAAATAAGTTTAGGCCTAAACAATGGATTTCAATTATATACATATATCCATTTTTCTCATGAGGCTAAATATGTCTTGGGTGAGCAGTGTAGCCTGGGGGCCTCTTTAATCCTTGGATTTTCTTTGGAAAACACAATATTTTTATCCTTTTGAAAAGTACCAAACAGCCTTGATAAAAAATACTTTCAGTGTCATCTCATTAGACATTTAGGAAGATCTGGGTTTATTAATATAAGATGTTGCATAATATTGTTATATAAAGTTCATTTCTTTATTTGAAATGATATGAGTTTATGTTTTATTGTCAGTTTTAATAAAGTCATGTAATGTAGCAAACAAAAAATGTGAGACTGCAGTATCTTGCATGGGAAATGAAATAATGAATGGGTTGCACTTGTTTGATTAAATTGCATGCATAATAGAACTACAGTTTTTTTCTTGAAGTTAATTAGTTTTAGAGTTTTTGACAGCATCAGAAACCAAGGATCAGAAATGAGAAAGATTTATTTTTCAAACTTTTCTACATTTACAAAAAATTATTCTAAGACAGTTTGTCAGTAATTTAGCTCCTTTTTTCAGCCAGTTTATTTCACAACTCAGTTTGACAATATGTACATGTATGTAATCTAAGTAAATGTTATCTAATACTGGGATTATCTACATTTCAGTACAAAAGAAGGCCATTTTCAAAAACCTCCAGATGAATCAACTCTGAGATTGTTTCTAGAGGAAATGAGAAGTTGGGAAGAGGTAATTTACTTTACTTAGAAATATAATCATCATTTGATTTAAACTTTAGTACAGTAAACACTGCAGTTGTTGTGGAGGGATGGGGGAATTAAAACAAACATATTTGATGTTACAGGGTACCTTTAAATTTTAACAATTTCAAAAGCAAGAGGAGATTTTAAATTGCTTTATTTTGAGCCATTTTTTATAAAGACTTAATTTGTTGTAGGTACTTGGTAGAGAAGCGGAGAAATTTGGCGGTGATACGTTACTGAACGGTCAAGAGAAGTTAACGGTCATCAGACAACAAATGGACGGGTGGACGGACAATGCTCTGAAGGTCTTCAGTCGCCACCGAAAGGAGGGGGCCAAGAACCACCCAGATCAGGATGGAATGATGACACTTAATGAAGTAATTGTGATTTTATGTTAATTAGCCAAAAGAAGTGCATAATTTCAAACTGGTTGTATTTTCACAGATTACGTGAAATGAATATACAGTAGAATCTTGTTAACCTGGACCCCAATAATCTGGAGGGTTTACTTTCTGAACAAAAATTTGTGTGGAACAAAATTGACATTTTTACAAGTACCAATTATAAAATAAACATTTCATTTGTCCTAATTTCCCACAATTTGCAATGGAACATGAGCAGCCAAATTAACAAGGCTCACCTATATCATTTCAAATATATGTTAATACAGAATGAGTTTAATTAAAAACACAAAACTTTTAAAAAATGTTGATCTAGAATATATAGTATTTATTATAGAAAACATTCGCACTGAATTTTTTTTTCTTAATAGGAAGTAGAGGAATTGCTGAGACAATTTAATAACAGAATCACAGGAGAAAATGGTGAGTGGTGCTTTATACTCGGATCTTACGAGTTCAGAAATATACATGATTAATCACTATCCAGCTGTATACTATATATAGGTTACAAAGAACCTGAGTGGATTATCAAATGGAGAAGGTTTCTGTATACGTGTAGGTAAATGTTAACGGAATGTACTACATGTACCTCTACTATTCTGAAGATTCTGATTTTGATATTTTTTTTTTTTGGTTTGTTGCTCTAAATTTTGAACTATTTCAGATTTTCTTGTTAATTCTATTATCATTGGGGCCTTGATCACAATATGACTGCTCTATAGTGATCACTGTATGATCATCTGTCAATTTGTTTTATATCTGACTGATAACTTTAATAAAGTAATAAATTGTAAAAACTTTTTCCAAGACTTCATGAATACCTGATGGGTCGAGAATCATCAGAATAAGATATTTATAGGTTTTGGGGCCACTTGCTCATAGTTCAAGGTCAAAGCTGAGAGCATGCAATAACTTAGATATTTTGTTCAATGTAAAGGTCAATATAACTAATGCACATACAGTGGACCCTCAGATATCCGGATGCCAGATATCTGGATGCTTCAGTATCCGGACGACTTTTCTTAGGAACAGAGTTTTTAATGTTATTTATTCTTGTTTAACTGGTAATTCAGATATCCCGACGCTTCACATATCCAGACAAATTCTCTAGGACCAAAACGTCCGGATAAATGAGGCTCCACTGGATATCAATACTATGGGCCATGAATGATTTTGGCTGTTTTCTTCTTGATTCTTTGAATATTGCATTTATTTCCTTTTAATTGTTATTTATATATATACTAGTAACTATTTTGTTAGTTATTTGCATTTTGGATTTTCCTTAAAAAATGGCAATAAAAAGAATTATTTACACGTTTGAGAGAAAGATGACTAAATATTGTAACAATTCCATTACAAACTTAAACATGTAATATTCTGTAATTACATGTACATTGTTCAATTATGTTATAAAACACATGTTTTGTTGTCTGGCGTCATAAATATTAGACATTTTAGTGGATTTTACTTGCTTTTAACAAATTTTTTTCATTCTTGAAGGGGTTGCACCACATGCCATTCATTTAATGCATGGTCTGGAGACCTGGGATTTGAAGATAGCAGCTGCCCTTAATGGGACCCAGCCTATCAATGACAATGAGTGGGTCAGTCTGCTGAACCTGATGGAGGAGTGGATGGGGGGTATCGATGACGCCGTCCAGTACGTAGGATCCACCCAGAAAGAGGAGGACAGGATTGAGTCAAAACCACACACTAGGTAGCCATGGTAACCACCGGTTACCATAGTCAGAAATTACCAGCACGCCATCTGCTATCACAGAATAACCCAAGGAACACTCTCTATATGTATAATCTGCACTCTGGGTGATCTACTAACTCCTCACAGCTCAAAAAAAATCTGCACCATTCACATTCAAATATATTCACATAAAAATGTGATTTTTTGTCACATTGTATACTAAGCAATTCATTTTGCAGCTGTTAAGTCATTTTTTTCTGCTAACATCACCATAACGTAAGTTAAGTGTGAATTGCATTATTTAAAAAATGTTTTTGCAATAAATGATTTAGAATTAATCACAAAAGATATTTATAATCGTTAAATTTGATGCTTTGTAGATAGAAGTTATATTGTACTAACTAACATGCGCTTTTTCGTGTTAGATTTGTGGTTTTCCTTGAACCAAGGAGGTAGGATATATGTCTCCAGTTGTATTTTTCTCCAGTGTCCTTATTAAATGTTACCATAAATTAACATGTATAAATAGAAAGGTTAATTTCCCAGTTCATATTGTCTTGATATTGAACAAATCCTTTTTGTGTTAATTTTTTAATTAAATTAACATAAACATTATTTATGATATTTTTACTTGCCATTTAACCCTATGAGCCCATAAACAATGACAAAGTTTTCCCAGAATTACCTGAGTACTTATACCAGTGGGGATTGTCTTCCAAAGAATACAACATGATGAGTTAAAACATGACAGAACTTGACTCAGATTATACCATATGCGCTGCTGTTGGCACTAATATTTCACTACTGTGTGGCTTTGATTTCACTCTGTTTTCTTACTTACATTTATAATCCATACTACTGATTCATATAACTTTCCTTTCTTTACAGCAAGCATAGAAATAGTATATCTATATCTAGTAATAATAAAGAATGTAATCTTAAATGTAAAATACTGAATTTTAAACTAAATACCCCTAACTGGATGTTGAGTTGAGGTTTGTTTTTATTGACTTCATGTGATTTCTAGGATTGATGTGATGGACACGGTGAGGAAGGTACAGAAATGGGCCACCACGGCCAGTAATGCTATAGACAGCGAGGACGGAAGATTAGTCGAACAGGTCACTCTCATTCTTACTTCATAGAAACTTCACTTTTACTTTATTAAAACTTCACATTTTTTGTGGGCTGAATTTTTTTTTCAAAGAAAGGTGAGAGAAAAAAAAATATATCTTTGATGTATGACTTTATGCTCATTTTTAACAATTTCCAGTCTGTGAACAGTAAATCCAGTTGACCCACTTTTGATTCAAAGTTTCTAAAGAGAAAAACAAAGTACAAGTCTGATTGAGTATGTAACATTTTTGAATTACAATGACTTTGTTTTGTGATTTGTGTAGGTTTCGACACTTCACTCCCAGATGGTACAATGGATGGTCCAGATGCTGCTACGACTGGCCCCGGATAAGGAGGGGAACTCTAAGGAGGCAGCAGACATGGTCCTCCTCAACAGCCTGACCCTGGGACAACTCTACTCCAACGTTAAAATGCTGTTTGAACAACTGGAGCAGTTCTCAACCTATGTAGCTCAGTAAGTTTATAATGCTCTCTAATGCTTGAAGTGCAGGTTGTTACAGCTTGTATGAAAATTAACTTTACAGTTCCATTTAAGTTTCTTACTGTAATATCATAATCCTCTTCTATGGACTGTAAAAGTTTGTATTAGCTTTTGCTGCTAACTTTTACCTCTTTTATTTCTTTACTTTGACTATTTCCTAACTTTCTTAACCTATCTTTGCTATGACTGCTATCATATTATCTATGTTTCTTTTTTAATCTAACTTTTCCTCTCTTTCCTTCTGCCTGTCTTAATCAGAAAATGCAGTGAAATCTTATATGGCATCAATAGTCTATTGATAGAGGATGAATATCAGAATTCGAGGTAAAGATTACGGGTTGATTAAAGCAGATTTCACTTCATTTTGTATTTCTTGTTTTTGTTCCTTCTTTTTTTTTTAAAGACTAGTGAAATTTTGCTTTGAAAAAGGGAAATTTAAACTACAGCTAAATAAAGATTATTACCGGGTAATAACATCACATAGTTTAACTTCATGTAGCTATAAATTGTGATTTGTACATCAATCATAAAATGTGGTTTGCAAGTTTTTGGAACATGTATATATACCTGCAGTGTATTTTTTCAGATTAGCTAATTTTGTTGATGTTGTTGTTGTTTACAGATGTTGTTGTTGTTTACAGGTGTTGTAGTGGTGTTGTGATGGACAACACCCAGGCCAGGCGAGACAACATGGAGGACAATGCTGAGCATGAACTCAAGGATTTACAGAGACTCAGGGTAGGTCCTCTAGACTCAGAGTTAAGCTTAAATTGCATTTATAGACTTGGGTGTACATCATAAGCTGAAAAATCCATTGACTTAGATTGAGAACTCTGAAGACTGAAGTACTTCTATTTTCTTATATGAACAAAGGATGGCTTTTGGCTAAGACTTTTGCAAATTAAATTTTTAAAAAATTTTCTTGCTTCTGTAAATCACTTTTTATCTGTGAGAACTTTATTTTTGTGTATTTACACAAGATTGCTTCTGTGAAAACAAAAATGAAAAAAAATAAGGTTTGAATATTTTTAGTCGGTCCAATCTCTTTGCTCTACCTTGACCTTTGTGTAATGACCTTTGACCTTTACAGACGGAGTGCTTGGACTGGATCCACACAGCTAAGTTGTTGACCAGTCACCTGTTGGAGGAACCAGTCGAGTCCCTGTTCCCCTCGACTACCCCCGGGGATGAGCCAGCTAAGAAGTCCGCCCCAGAGAAACCTGCCGTGGCTTTCCATGACAAAGAGAAACTGCAGCCCTCAGCTCCAGAGGCTGTAAGAACTTAACTTATAGAATGAGAATCTAATTAAATTTTGTGTGTGTTTTAGTTCTAAGTGTTGTATCTTAAATGAATTACATGTAGACTATGACCATTGTATAAGCACTTTCTGAACATCATTTATTGAAGAATAAGCATGTATAAAGCGTACTCACCTTAGTATTTACAACTTATTTAGATAAGTTATGTAAATGGGATGTTGTGTTCATTTGATGTTTCTTTCTATAGAAAACAGAGGCTCCACCCACACAGCCAGCTGAATCAGATAAAAAACCAGAGGATGGGGTTCCACCAGAGAGAGAAGCAGGGGAGGGGGAGGAGCAGAAGAAAACAGCCTCAGTACCTCCCAAGGTTTGTGTCTAAATCAAAGTCAAATTATTCCAATTCAAGATGTATTTAATCTTTCTTCATTTAAATCTTGATAATGGTTTTTATTACAGCAAGACAAAGAGTCTAGTAAGGAGAAACTTGAAGTGATTGGTTATGATGAGAACACACACACCAAAACTCTCAAGACATCTGACTCTAAGGTAATAATTCTCTCTCTCTTTCTCTCTCTCTCTCAATAATTTTTCCACTTTTAATCACCTTTTTTTTTTGAAAATAAAATAATATTCTTGTTTATGACAGCCCTCAGCTCCTGCGACATTTATACCTGATGCCCCCAACACACAGAAATCTTATGAGGCTTTGGAGGCTGTAGAGAGTCTACAAGGACAGCTTATGTAAGAACACATCAGTTTAATCAAGATCCTATTTAAAAAAGGGTCATATTGACAAAAAAAACTGCCCATGCTGTCTTCATGGTATACTTCAAGAATTAGTATTTAGAAATATGTATTAAAAAGAATTTAAAAAGTTTGTGACATTCATTTTGATATTGAGTGAAAATTAATCTGGTTACCCATATTCTGATATTTTAAAGAAGCGAGAAGAAAAAGAAGTTCTTTTTTTTCAGTTTTGAGTAATCTTTACGTTCCTTTCATTTACAATATTTTTATCTGATTTCACAGTGATATTTTCTCCCTTTGACTGTTTAGGGCCACGGAGCAGAGAGCTCAAGCAGCAGAAGACCGAGCTGCAGAAGCCGAGTCAGATCTGGCCGAGGCTAACGAGCGAATCAGAGAACTAGAAAAACGATTGGCCAAGCTAGAAAAGCAGGAGGAGGAGTCTACAGCTGGTGACAAGACCCCCAACAAGGCCTCAGCCACGCCCACAACCCCCAGGGAAGAACCCGCCGCCAAGGAGAAATCTCCAGAAAAGAAGGAAGAAAAGAAGAGACCCGAGTCCCAACAATCTAAAGCTAGCTCTAAATCTAGTAAATCCAAGAAAGGGAAATAACTCTTCAATGTTCTGTAGCAGATATTTATTTTTGTACGTAAAGGCATTTACTTTGAATACTGTGTTTTATTGATGAGCAGGATTTTGATATTTCTTTTTTATCAATGTCTTAATGTTCTAATACCGCTGTAAAGAATTTAGTATACTGCCAAAGTTTTGAGATATTTTGGTACACATTGAAACTGCTGATTTTGTGTATTAACACTGCTGGTCAATGAAATAAGATCTTTTATTATTGTGATATGATTTGGTGCCTACATATTACCAAACTTGTTTCACTTTATATGATTTCTTTTATGTATATGTGGTCATAAAAATATTTTTATGAGCTAGAAAATATGTTCAAAGACTATAGTGAATGTAAATGCAAATATATTTTTGTTAAGTTTTTTTTTTCACGGTGTTAAAAGGCATTCACAAAGATATGAAAATATTTACACTTAAGAAGTTTGTACTTTATCATAAAAATCTGTGAAATGTGTATGATATTGATGAGATGTGTCTATAATTAATGAATTGAATAATAAATTTTTAAAAATGCAGTATAAACATCTTCATTCTCATGGTTGCAACAAAGATAAAAGGTTACATGTACCTAAAATGTGCTAGCAAATGTCCAAAATAGAAAAAAAAAAAACTTGTACTTACATGTGTACAAGCATCAGATTTTTAAGGTGGCTCATTACATCCACAGTTTATTTTAGATTTCAATACAGCACCACTTATAATGTAGATGTCAAATATTCAGATGGGGGTATTGATATCATAAATATTTTTTATAGAATTTTTTAGTTTTTGTTTTATTTTAGTGAAATGTTTTATTTCAGGTTTATTATTCACAGAATTTCAGAACTTTCAGTGTCAAATGATGGGCATCTTCTTAAGACAAGTACACACAGTGAAAATACCTCATAATACCTAATAATAATTTTATTAGAAAAAAATAATTTTCTCCTAGAAAACAATTAATGTCATTATCTTTTTAATCTATGCATAAAACATTTAAAAAATGTTTTCTGAAGAGACAAGGAATGTATTTTAATGAATTACATGTGTCAAATTGAATGAAGAAAGTTTAAAGGAAATGAAAAATCCAATTTAAAAAATATTTGGTATAAAAAGTCCACTTTCAAGAGTTATCTTTCCTAATTAGCCAAGCACTATGGAACGTTTGACATTACATCTAAAATTCAGAATAAAGCTTTAAATTGCCAGAGTATACATTTAAATCAATAAAACAAATATATTAATTTAACACCAACACAGTAAATAGCGCAACAAAATAAAATTTTTAATTTCAACAAGGTTGTAGATTTTAACTCGAATTTCCTCCATACATACATGTCAGTGATTGATAGAGTTCACTGCATGCATAATGAATCCGTTACTTTGTTTTCACTGTTTACAACACCGCATGTTTCATCTATTTTTAAAGCGTTTTAAAGGTCAGGGTCATATTATAGAGGTATCTATACAACTCGTCCCCTGAGCAAACCGGTCGACACAATGGAGGTTTATATTTTTGTGTAGTACGTCATCAAAAAGTGGTGTAATGAGCCTCCTAAACATATATACAGCATTGTGCACATTCTCTGATCGTTCAATCTTAATACAGGAATTCTAGATAATAGAGGGGGGGGGGTGTCATATATGTTAATGGTCCTCATCAGGCATTGAGAGAATTCTTTAATTGAAAACATTACATAAAGTATAGAAAGGAGACATATTTAGTACTCAGTCAGCTGTTTATTGTTAACTTTCCTTCCTGGCTACATTGTATATGTATGATTGAGTTAGCTCTTTCTTGGTAGAAAGATAAATCTTAAGCATGTTGTCAGGCATAGTCGTGGGTCAAGGGTTTTGTGGCCATTCTATTAAAATATTGTATATTTTAACTCCTACCCACTTCATAGTGAAGGTTATTTTCCATGTCGTCCCTACTTTTAGCTCTACAGGAGCATATGCATAATAGGTGCTCATTGTCTGTTTAACATGTCTGTCTGTAAACAAAAATCAAAATGTTACTCCTCCTGCACTTTTAGTCAATTTCAGTAATTTTTCATTAATTTTGACTGTGCCTCAAGAAATAGTTTGCAGTCATGCTAAACTTGCTATAGGTAATGTCAAGAGGAATAAACAGGTCAATTGTTAATCCCTGGAAGAAACCAATCAAATATTATGGGCAAGGTGAATTAATTGGTGCAGACAAACAAATTAAAAGACAAACGGACGTACTAAAAGCTAGTTACCCTCGAATCTATGATTAAGAGAATATAAAAATTACATTACAGCCTTACCAGAGACCTTTAGGAAAGCATATTGCCCGAGCGTAAAGTGCGAGGTTGATATGATTTTTTAATGTCTATAGTAAGCTTATTGAAAACTTGTTGAAAAAGCTTGTTACAAACTTAGCAGTTGGTTGCAATGATTTTTCCTGAAGTTAAACCATTGTCTTAATCAAATAGGTTTTGCCCTATCATATCCCTAACATTAAGCACTTTGGCTATTTTTTCCAATACATTTGAAGGTAATTTGTATGTCTCTGGTAGCTAGTCTATTAAAACATCCATGTCATTTAGAACTTAAAGGCCTTTAAATGTTAGAGGCATAAAATGTAAATTGTCACTGAGGTTGTTGACATCATCAAAGGGTTCCCATAAAACCGCAACAACAAGACCTTTTTTGAAACCAGGTAGATCATTTATTGTATGGTCTATACGTACAAGTGTGTCAAATATTAAGAGGCCTTGAAAGCCTTACACACATAGAACTTGATTGCCTGCTGTTACCCTTTGTTGCTGCTTTTCTACCCGATGAACCGTCATGAAACAGTACATGTGGTTCATGTACGTAAGTTAAATAACCGGAAAACTATATAATCGTGACTTAAATAATGCGTCCTATTACTAAAATCATTAAGACAAGTTATAATACTAAAATTAAATGCATCAAAGAATAGATGATGCATATGTTAAATCTCAGGATACACTTAACTCAGGTCAGTTTACCAGTAATATTACATGTAGATATATTTCAGGTTACACATAGGTATCAATTAATTTCAAGTGGTAAATTTAGTTAATTCTGTAAACTAAGGGCCCGTATTATGTTGGCTTATTCCCACGATCACAACCTGTTACTCTTTTATAAAGAATTTATCTAAACATGTAGTCTACAAAACCACAGAAATAGAATTTACGTTAAATCTGTCAGTAGGAGGCGATGTTAACATTGAATGTATTAGGTTTCTACTGCTTGTCCTTTAAATGTTTTAATACCCCATAATCTTGGCTACCTACTGGTATACCATTCAAACAGTAAAATCTTTCAAGTTTAACGCCCCGTGGTCAATACATAATACTTGAATTGAAACCATTACAAGAAAAACAAGATGTCACTATAGAGGATTACCCATATTCTTCCTATAGTTAGTACTAAAGGGACAGCTGGAACATCAAAACGCTGATGGTGGTGCTAGGAGTGCTATAAAATTCTGAAAAGTGGACAGAAATGTCAACAAAACATAAAGATTTTATGTCTTGTCGATTTACTTTTGGAATTTTAGTCTAACACAGTTTTTACTTCAGGTTACGGGGAAAGGGGGTATGTGACCACCATGGATAAAGCACACAATCTCACTCTGCAATGGAACCAGGACTATGCAGAGAAACTTCTGCCCACCATTGTATTTCAAGGTGTCGTTTGCTTTATTGGTCTGGTGGGGAACATACTAGTGCTACTTGTGTACGCTTTTCGAATGAAAGGGAACCGCGATGATCGCTACTTCATACCCATCTTGGCCGTGTTCGACCTCATCGCAAGTACTGTTGCCTCGGCGTTCTACGTTCTCGAATCCATCTACTTTGTGGAGTTTCCGTCGTCCGGACTTTGCAAAGGCTTGTTGTACACCATGACAGCTACCTCGGGTCTGTCGGCGCTGTTACTTATCGGAATAGCTGTCCAGAGGTATTTGAAGATCTGCAAGCCCCTCGGGAAACAAATGGACGAGAACAAGAGAAAGCTTTGTTTGGCCTGTATTGTAGTATTCTCCATTTTGTACTCGTGTCCAGTTTTGTTGTTTTCTGGAAACAAAGAAGTGGAGGGGATCTTTAATGGACATAACGTTACTGGATTAACTTGTTTCACCGGAGCCGGGAACTATCCTACGTATGAAGCAATTTACTACTACATCATCTTTCTTCTGATGGTGGTAAACATCCTTACTGTGGGTTTCCTCTACATCCCCATCGGAGTCGTCATCTATCGTCACAACAAACTCAGGGAGGCTCGACGAAGAAAAAGTATGGAAATCACATCAACCCAGTTCGATTCAATCTCAGACAATAAACCAAGCCAGTGCAGCACCAAAGAAATTTCGTCGAAACCGAAGATTCACAAAGAAAGCAAAATTAATTTTAATGTGATGTTCTTCACCATTATTGTGTTTTATCTGATTTCCTACACACCAACATGTATTTTTCTGATCATAAGCAAACTTTCGCCAGAAATGTGGTTCAATATTTCTAACGCAGAGATGATCATCTTTTTCACCTTGCAGAGATTTTACGTCATCAATCATGTTGTTAACCCGATTATTTATGGTTATTTTGATATGAAATTCCGCTCTGATATTGTCAATTTGTTTAAATGTTTACCTAGTAATTACTGATTAATTATTTACTAATCTAGCTAAAGTTTAATTGTATAAATACCGTAGTTCATATCATTTGTGTAAGATATGTAACATAAAGGGAGCCTTTTGATTTTCATAAAGTTTGTTCATGTCATTGTTACGTCACAATCCTTATGACGTCACCATTACATCTTTCCATTGTGACATCATAATCAAAAGATGATACATCAGTGCAAAAACCAATCAAAATTTGTTTTACAAAAGAGTTGCGTTAAATATGAGATAGTGCTCAAAATATGTGCATGCATTCTATGTGATAAAGTCAGGACTTTTCTGTATTAAAAAACATGCAAATACATTAGTTATTTGACTTGTTGAAAACAGTATGTCAGATGCGCACTAGGGCGTTTGGGGTCTCGGTTGAGGAGGCCTCAAAATCACATTGAACTCCCCACCCCTACTCCCACGCAGAATAAGTGGACCCCCACGAGAATAATAGTCAATTTAAATTCAGCTGTCACTGAACTAAAAATCAACAATAATGAACAACCGGTAATACATAAATTCTATTTATTCAAATGGGAATGTACCTAGCTAAAACATTTTCATAGGCGTCGGAAGCAATTTGAAAGTGGGGGGCTAAACCTACAAAAAAAGTAAACCCTAATTTTCAATGCCTAGATAAAAAAAAAGTGGGGGAGCCCCCGCCCCCCCCCCCCCCCCCCCCCCCCCCC
>PRKT01000159.1:512362-527279 GCA_003671525.1 Saccostrea glomerata | reverse complement strand
GCCCCCCCCCCCCCCCCCCCCCCCGGTTCCGACGCCTGTGTAAAATAAGTGACCAATGCCAATTTCTGAAAAGTATATTGTATGTAATTAACTAATTAACATATCAATATAAAAGAAGGGCATTGATGAGAAAAAGATCAAAGCTTACAAATAAATAGTTAAATACAGTATGCATCCGGCATTTCGGAATTAATACTCAGTACCGATACTCTTTTTAATAATTAAAAAATCTACCAAAAATCTTTATAATATATTCCTTGTGATTACCTATTTCTTTCCATCGCAGCATTTACATGTAATACCCCCGGTATATTGGTATTCTTGGCATTTGAATTTTTAAAAATATGCCTTTGCCCATTGACTTCAGTTAAATACTGCTTATAGGTAATTACATTTTTGAAAATTTATCTTAGTAAATTCCTTCTACTTTAAAATGCTCTTAATTACCGGAGTATTATCTGTGTCCTTATTTAAAGGCAGAGATTTTAAGCACCGCCTTCAAAAATACCTGGTCTGGGTAGCCCTATCAATCAAGTGCATGAAGGTCCATCATTGCATTTGGATGCTGGAACTTGATTGACATGTACTTACTAGTCCCTGTGTATACCCTGTACACCTTGTTTTGCACTCATGGGGACCTTTGAATTAACTTTTGATACTTTGATGTATATCGAACATGGTATGGAGGGTGAACCGGAATGGAGAAATACTATATTACTATTAAAAATCTCTGAAAGTATTATAATATAATATACATATTTAAAAAATAATTAAATTTTATACATATTTTTTTAAAATGAAATTTTGATTATCAATTTTAATATGCTAAACCTAAAGTGGAAATCTTATTGATTAAGTTTAGAGCAGCACTGTTTGAAGTAATTAATTGAAAAATATTTATAAATGTTTCAAATCATGTGTCACATATTTTTCTTTGTTATTCAGATAAAAATTTACAAACAATCTTTTCTAGCATGGTTTTGGTACCAAACTAGATTAGGATAGACCTAGATTTTGTTTAAAAGAAAATAATGTTGTTTTAAAAAAAATGCCTCTCTTTTCATTTATAGATGGGATCCTGGAGATGAATGAATTAAGTCTAATTAGTTGTTACTGGAGATATTTTTTAAATTAACACATACACTTACATCTAAAATAATCTTTGTTTTAATATTTGAATTTATAGTTTTATCAACTTTTATGTCATATAAATTCATAATAATTTTTTAATGGGTAGGGTTGTTTTCAAACATTCAAAAATAAATCATTATAATCTATTGAGAAAAACTATAATTAAAATTTTAACTTCTAATTTAATGTTGTCTTAAATCTCCAACACAGGTAAAGTTTGACACCTGGGGTATTTCACTGTGTATTGAATCACTTCCTGTGTATAGAGATTAGGAGACAGACGACCACGGGTAGACTGCTAGCCTCAAAGGCATTCACACATGTACAAAATAAGCCCCTCCCTCACCTGGAATTTACCACCCGGTCAAAAATCTATGCAACAGTCCTCCCAGAAAAAAAAAATGCTTTTAAATAAAATTCGAAATTCACGATTAATGAAACTACATGTACAAACAAAATACTTGTACCAAGATATTTTAAATTCTCTGATCCAAAATAAGATAATGGTTATTAAGAGAGATTGATACCCCTTCCCCCATCACTCTTTACTCTGATGGGTTTAGGTTATTTAAATGATACAACTTGAAAAGATTTTTATTTTGTCAGCTCTTTACAACTTTTTAATCTTTTAAGGACCTATTTAAATTCTAACTGATTTTGTCTGTGTCGTTGGTCATTCTTCGTGTGTTGACATTTGATTATTAAAGGTCGATACATTGACCTTGTCAGCAAATAAAATTTATCAGTATGTCAAATGCTGACTGACATTTTTCATACTAATTATTATAAAATGTTCTACACACTGAATTGTCGACGGATTTTTCAGTTATTTCCCGATAAGGACAAGGAGCACACGACGGGTGTGACCGGTTTGCAGGGGATGCTCGCTCCTTCATGACACCTGATCCCATCTCTGATGTTTTTAAGGTCTGCGTTTGCTCTGCTCCTGATCATATGAACTTGAATACTGTTTGTTTTCTTTACATATATTTAATTTCAGCTTTTTAATTCACCAGTAGAATAGAATAGATTTAATTGCCAAAGTCAAGATACATATAAGTTCAACAACTTAGTTAGCCTTCTCCTCATATAGAATTTAATGAAATTGCTTTAATGCAAGTTCAATTATTTTTAATAAAGATCAAAGCATCAATCAATAAGTAAAATTGTGAATTCTGGGTGGGGCAAATGCTATCTTTAAAAAATCTTGTATAGTCTTGGGCATCAAGCAGTCAAACTGTTCGCATGGTTGTATAATAAGCACTCTATCAATACTATGAAATTCGGAGCCCTTCGTAATGGATTCTTAAGCTAGTGGTTGGGCTCAATAGATCAAACAGCGAGACTGTATCATTACTCTGAAAATCTCTTCTCCTGGGTATTAAATAAATAAACTATGTGCACGATATTGACGAGCAAGGGTACCTCTCTGAAACTTGACTATTTTAGGGATCCCCAGGCAGGGGTGCTAAAGTGGGTGGGGTTCTATTAATTATATTACGAAAATTGCGTTGATTTTCTCTCTGCTCCAAATTGGTGAGTGAGGCTTCTCTCTCTATAGGTGAAATTGGTGGCCCTGTCAGGTTCATAGGTTCAGTTGAGGTCTTTTGATAACAAGAGGCCCATAGGCCTTATAGGTCACCTAGCACCATACAACAACTTTCAAATGATTGAATTTGGTTCATGTTTTATACTAGATGCCATGGCATTCATAATTTTGAAAGAGGCACCATTGCTAATCATAACTATACACTTAGCAGTTGCTTAGTTTGGTGAAGGATGTATGGTCATATGACTCAGTTTAATCAGGTCCCTGGTTTAATTACGTCATAATCTCTGATGAAATATGTACAAGTAATAGTTACATGATGACACGAGATGATGCATACAAAATATCGTTGAGTTATTGCACGCGAGGAGGCGTTAGCCTCCGAGTTTGCAATAACGAAACGATATTTTGTATGCATCATCGAGCTGTCAATCATGTAACTGATTTATCCCATGACCCTTCATTTGACCTCTTCCCATATTAGGTATTTTCTTTGCATCAACTAATAAAGACTCTGAATCAGAACCACGTGATAGTCTTAACGCGAAGGGTTTTTGGTATCCAAGTAACGGATTTACAAATTTGGTAAATTTTTCTTAGTACTGTACCACGTGATCATTTTCTTGAGATAATCAATTCATTTATATTCTATGGATTTGGAGAAAGTAGTAGAAGGGGCTCCGACGATGTAGAAGGGGTCTATAGCGTAAAGAATCGCCGTTTTTGCATCAAGCCTACGACGAGGATAATTTTCAATCGAGTCAAGCAGTTCAGATTGTATGAACTCAGGCGATCGGATTTAAAAATGGCCCATGTGGTCAGGACTTTTATGAATTTACAGTGTTGGTGTTTGGGATCATTTCCGGAATTGAAACGGGAAAATTTTACGGAATGGACTGAAAATACTAGCTATACAGATTCGGAAAACATGTGTCGGCCAGTGAAATGAGTGCGCTTAAAAAATCAAGAAAGTAAAACCACACGCCGTAACACTTCATCAGTTCATGGGCAGTGAACATGGTTCAAGTGTTCAACGACTGGAAATCTCAGCGAAACAACAACTTGGGTGAGTTTAAAATAATTCCCGAAATACTCACTTTTATATACCAAGAACTTTCGAACACTATAACATGTTTTGTACACTGTAATTGAAGCCAGGGGAGCATACGGATTTCCCTACCCCCGATCGAGGACTTTATATCAAATCTGTTCCGATATTCTACTGTACATGAGAGCAAGGTGTTCATGAAATGATAGGATGCCCGGAAGGAAACTACCATTGAATGTGCGAATTCCTATGGGAGATGAAGCTATCCGCTTCGAGAATTGCTCCGCCAGACCGTGTCAGTGTCTTTTTTTGTAAAGATTTGTGCATTTTGATTTAAACTGTGTTAACTATCTGTATTGTGTGTTTTTTTCTTGTTTCTGTTAGTTCATTAAAATCTAGAAACGAATTTTTGTCTCATTTGCATAGCTCCTCCTACATCTAGGGTATAACGGTTGGATATCACTAGCTTTATATCACATATGTGATATTTAATATATCACAACACTTTTGTTGATATGAGAAATACACCCTTGTGAAGATCAAAGAAAAATTTGTCGGTCATGGGATAAAACAAGATTGAAACAACAGTACTTGTATAATATTTTGATTCTTTGTTTGAGTTCACTATCTTGTATATAAAATATCTAAAAACATACAAACTTTCTTGAAAATATTATCAAGTTACGGAATAGATTGATCCACACTTCTGTTTCCCTACACTTGAGCGTCCTCCGAGTCGTTGACGTCGAAGTTGACGCCACAGTGGATCTCTCAGTACAGTAAGATTATACACGGTAACACGTCTTGAAATTCAAAATTCTGGAAGAAAGACCCTTGCTCATCATAGCTATATATGTAGTTCATCTGCTTAATACTCAGGAGAAAAGATTTTCAAAGAATTAATGTATTTTCACTATAATCAATAGAGTCCAGCCCTAACACTAGATCCCTGACCCTGGGGCCATAAAAATCACAATTTTGGAAGGTTTTCTTGCTCATTATAACTATCTACATGCACGAGTACTTAGTTAGTTTATTTAACACCCAGGAGCAGAGAAGATTTTCAAAGAATTACTGCATTTTCTTTATATAATCAATAGAGCCCCGCCCAACACCAGAACCCCTGACCCTGGGGTCATAAAAATCAATTTTGGAAGAGGCATTCTTGCTTATCATAACTGTCTACTTAGCTAGTAAATTTAATACCTAGGAGCAGAGAAGAAGATTTTCAAAGAATTTCTGTATTTTCTCTATATAAGCAATAAAGCCCCCCTCCCCTAAAAAGGAAGAACCCCTGACCCTGGGGCCATAAAATTCACAATTTTGGAAGAGGCATTCTTGCTCATCCTAATTATGTTGCAGAGAAGCTGCTGAAAATGTTCAAATGTTAACACACGACGCACACCGCATGACCACGGACAAAAACGGAAAGCAATAGGTCACCTTAGTTTACTTAGGTGACATAATAAACATGTAGTAAAAAAGCAGTTTGATTTTTTTTTTGCCCCTGCATATTAAACAGATAAACTAAGTACATGGCTATGATGATCAGGGTTGCCTTTTCCAAAAGTTTGTGACACCAGGGTCAATGATTTGGGAATTCAATCAATCCAGTGATTGTAAAGCCATTTTCCACTCTTTAACCAAGGATACTTTAAACAAACTTGTTAAAATTGGCCCAGTGGTTCATGAAAAGAAGTTGAAAATGTGAGAAGTTTACATGTCGACGGACAATGGCCTTTATGGGTTGTGAGAAAAGCTCACACTCAGTATGAAATGCTTTGCATTCAGCAGAGATTTCCTTCCTCAGCTTACAGTTAAAATAACATCTGAGAAAGTACTGTAAATCACTTTTTATTTATTTTCGCGTAATTACGCGATACAGTGTGCTCGCGAAAATTTGATTCTCGCGTATAATAGCATTCTTTAAGATTATATAGAGCAATACCAACAACTCGTGAAAATTTTGTCTCGCTAATCAAGAGTTAATGACTATCTCGCGAAAAAAAGGCGTCGCGAAAAATTAGTGATCTACAGTACTTTGAATGGAGGCAACATATGAGACCTTCATACATCAAAGATCCTTTGTAAACATGAATATTCTGAACAACAAAATTAAATGTTCATTTTTTAGAAATTTATTTTTGGCATCTCCTGTATGTAAATGTATAACAAGATTGTTTATGTACACCTCCATTAAATGGAGTTATAACATCATCATAATCTCTGAGTCATAAAAAATAACAACCATCTTAATCACTCAAAACAATCGCACACTCACACATACCCATTTACAGACTATCTAAGTTGCATATCTTTACTTTTGAAGTCTTATGACAGTCACACATTTGACATTTATACATACCAAGAAATTCATGCTTAACTCAAACTAATCATACATGACATTTCCTTCTTTTTTCAATAATGTCCTCAAAATCTTGATTTTGTCCAATAGCAAAAACATTTTTACAATATTCAAATGTACAAATATGTCAATGCCCTAATCTGACTGAAATCAGTGATCAGTTTTTCCATCATCCACTCTATATTTGGAAGTTACTCATTGACTAGTGTATTGGTTTGAACACTTCTGAAGGTCAACATAACAAAGATGTAATGATTCTATAATAGCAAACAGAAATTGGAACTGAATGCTACACAATTTGCATGACAAATTATGGATTTCAACCTTAGTTTTATCCTCTACCATATCTACATCTAGTTTCAGTATATGTCTATTTTAAAAAATACACAAATATAAATAAAAAATCACCAACCCCATTTCTTTGGGGAAAAGTTTTGATTTATATTATTTCTTCAGTCATAAGATACCCAATTTTGAATATAGTTTACTTTTGAAGAGTGTCTCTTTCTTGCACTACTTCTGTGCTTAAAAATGAAAATGTGCACTTGCATATAAACAACCTTAATATATAGAAAATCCCCTGAAGTTTTGCAATTCATTTTATAAATCACCAGCACTTGTAAGTTTCCAGTCTGTAAGTTCTATTCCTGTAAGTTAATCTTGTACGCGGTAAAGCCTGGCCACTTGTTAATCGTTCAGACCTACACTCTAAGTCTTAAAAGACTGCTTAACTTGTAGACATGTCAGAAAACATTCTGAATTACATTTACTCAATTCTTCTCATGAATGTATTGTAATGCCCCTTGTGTAAGAGGTGGTCCATTTACAACAAGACAACACACTGCTATACTGGTGGTCCTTTATCACCCAGATAAAACACTGCTATACTGGTGGTTGGTTAACACCCAGACAAAACACTGTTATACTGGTGGTCCATTAACACCGGGGTGTAGGAATGAACAAGTGTTTCCTCTCCGACAACCACCGGCAGCAAAGTGACGACATACCGCCCGATCTCCATTCACTGAAACAAAAAGATGAATTGTTTAATAAATTCCTGTTATAACTTGAAAATACCCAAAATTATGAATCTTCTGAAGAATAGAAGAATGTGACTCTTAAAATATTTTGGACTGATATTGTTCCTACACTATTTAATTTTTTTTTCTTTGTTTCCCAATTATTAATCACACGTATGAGCAAACCAACAGAATAATATTTACCTTGTCTAACTCTGCCCCCTCTTCCTCCCCTCATTGGGGGACCCATGGGAGGGCCCCCAGGTATTCCTGGAGGAGGGCCGCATGGTCCCCCACCCCTCATAGGTATACCCGCTCGACCTCTACCCCTCATTGGCGGTCCTCCTATCATGTTTTCCCCCCACTCATCATTGCCAGGGCCACCTACAACAAAATCAAAAGGTCAAGCTTCATAAATGAACAAAAAGTTTGATGACATTTTTACACAACCAAAGTCCTTACTTTTCTTTTTTAAAATAAATATACAATGTCATACCTGGGAATCTCGGGGGTCCACCTGGTCCCATCATGGGGTTAAACCCTGGAGGAGCGGCTCCTAAGATTCCACCTGGAGGTGGCCCCATCATTCCCTGCCCAGGGGGAGGCATTCTCATGCCTGGACCAGGCGGGTGCATAGGTCCCATAACTAAAAGATACAAAAAACACATTAAGAATAAGTGCCTTTTTAATGAGTAAATTTCACCATAAATTACATTTTGTCATTAGTCTAAATTTTAGGGTAACAATAACATTACCTCCAGTATTCTGCATGGATTGGAATGGTTCTAGAATTTGTTTCAGTTTGTCAAAAGCATCCCCTGTTTTATTTGGATCTCCAACTGTTCCCTGCAAGTTCAGAAAGTAAAAGTACATTTCATTGAATGAAGATATGTACCAATACAAAAACAAAAATCTATTGAGATGGTATAATAATCAGGATACTATAAATATATGTGTGTATGATATTTAACAGAAATTAATGTTTCAATATGTTAATGCAGTTTTGATTAAGTGCAATATGAAAGCGGTAGATGTAAAGGTATAATAAACAAGACATTTAGCGATGTACATGTACTTGATTTAGTAGATTCTACTTTCTGCCAAAATTGCTGAATACAGTACATTGCTAAAAGTAATACGTTTACAGTATGTTCTTACCATCATTGATGCCAGGATATTCTGAGCACTGGCGGGGTCTAGGTTTGGAGGAAGTCCCCCTCCCTGCTGGAATGTTTGCAGTACACCTGCAATATCTGGAGGTATATTAAGCTGGCCAAAAACAGAACTGGGGTCAGGGGGAGTATTAGCAGCAGAGGCCTCGTGTGCAGTAGGGTTAACATGACTGAAAACATCCTCTCCTGTGGAGTTTTCCTGAAAGGTCAAAAAGAAAATCATAAATAAGCCCAAAGTGTTTCTATATTCTTAGTAAGATTACAATGTTTAGCAACTGCATATCCTTTCTTAGATTGTTAATAGTGTATTTAATAGTGGTGCAATGCTTAAAGGTACTGTAACTAACATCTTCAAGGGGAATAAACTTCGGATCTGCAGGTTCTACTGTTTCTAGGTCAGGTTCACTTGGTGTATCAGGAAGCCTACAATGAAACAGTAGATTCAATTTGAATACTCAGATATATAAAAAAAGATGTCAAATCCCCTCTTGTGAATAAAACTACACATACACTGTATATTTAAAATCGTCTAGAGATAATCATCATTGTAATGCTCACACCTTACTTTCCTCACAAGTAAGACTACTGCCTGCTGGCCTTACTTACATTTCTTTGGTGAAGAAGATGGCCTGTAGAACACTTTTTTCTCTGTCTTTCTGTATCTGTTTTTCTTTGCTCTGATAGCCCGGTTCAACACTGACCACGAGATCTGTTATTAATGGAGGCCTTCTCCACTGTAAAGATAAACCATCAATTAGATCACAGCAAGTCACTATTAACAAGCAAGACTTCACTCCCCATAAAAATCAGCAATATTGTATCTAATAAACGAGGATGTTTACAACGAAAATGTAAAGCAATAAAATAATTCTTGGTCTATACTTACAGGAATGGCCTCAACCATGTTGTCTTTGGTCTGTCTTCTTGCAGATTCCATCACCTGTTAATAAATTTTACGCATACATTGTAAATATTTTTAAAATTCTGCTCATAAAATTTTTATTTTAAAACCATCATTTACCTACATGTAAAAACCAAAAATCCCTACCTTCCTATCCAAATGTGCTTCTTGTTTCTTCAACTGGTTAAAGTCCTTCGGTCTATTAACATTTTCTGTAAATGTAAGGAAATTAATATAAATGCCCAGTTTCTTAAATGTTTATAAAAAATTTCAACTACACATAGAAAAATAGAAACATAAGTTTGTCTGTACCTCTCTCAGTCTCGTCCAGTTCAAAGTAGTGAAATAACCGCAGACTGGAGTCCTCGGCCCAGGATACTTTTTTGTTTTTCTTTTTTTTGCCTGTAACACCTGTTGTTAGAAGACCCTTAGACTCCCCAGACTTCTCATCTGTGTCCATTGCTTCTCTGCTGGCTTCAGAACCTGTATCAAGCATTTCAAAGACACTATATATAAGTACAATATTCAGTTGTTATCTAATTTTAAGTTTGCATGGTCAGAAAAAAGTTTTTGAAAACAAAAATACTATTCATTCATAAATTTTTCTTTCATTTTAAATCACAATGCTTCAATAACTTCAAACAATTTTAAATATTCTGAAGAAATATATGCTTTTTACAAAATAAAATATTCTTTTAGCAATCAAAGACAAAGTTTTTACCCTCTTTTAAAGCATCCGTCATTTCCACATCTTCTGAAGTTTTATTCTCCTCTAGAGTGGGTGGGGCAGTATCTTTGTCCTCTTTTTCTGTGGGGGAGGGGCTCCTCTTGTCCAAAGTGGGAGGACTTGGACTCCTTTTTTCTTCAGTAGGCGTTTCCAATGTGTCTTTGTAAAACTATCAAAATCATAAATATTTTATCATTAGTCCCAGCTTGCTTCATCACAGACAGGTTAGAGGTTAATTACAGATGTATACAGTATACAACCAACTCTCAATTAAATTAAAACTTTTAGAAATCTCAAGTGTTTGAGTGATATGACCAACAAAAAAAAAACCTCTGATATAACAAATGTGAATCTATTTGAGGACTTACAGATGGAACAACTGGAAGTGAGTTTTTGATGGCCGTGGTTGGAGAGATGGGGGTATGGGGAGATGTAGGCGTTGGGGGTTTGGCAGTTATTGGAGTTGTTGGACCACGCGAGGCACCAGGCACTGAGGTTATTGCCACCGTGGCTCCCGTCTTCTTCTTCCTACGTATCACCCCAGTAGGACGATCAGGAAGGAGAGAGTCAATGAAATTTGTACTCTCATGTATCACAGCTGAAAATAATCAGGAATTCTTAATATGAATTCACACATTAAACACTACTATTTCTCTTATATAGAAATCAGATGACAGCAAGATGAGTCATATAAAAACATTAAAATTGGGACAATTTCAGACAGATACTTCTTTCTGTGTAAACTTGACACTCACTTTTGGGTTTAGGCGGTGTTATTTTGATTTGCTTGTGTACATCTGCAGGAGAAGCTGTGGTGGGGGACTGAGCAGGTGGCTGCTCTGATGTGGCATCCTCTGTAGACCCACCCTCCAAACGAGACCGCTTTCCAGGTGGCTGCTCCTCCTTTGGTTTCAATTCCGACCTTTCATAAAATGAATAAATTAGACATGTTATTACAAGCAAGCAAAAATTATCGTAATGTATATAAATAACAATTGCTTTGAAGGCAATCATATAAAGTTCAGGTATGTTCTCCTTACCCTTGCCTCTTCTGCTGAGACTTGCTTGGGTCATTTGACAGTTTCTTTGATTGTTTGGTTACAATATCCTCCTCCAAACCTGTAAAATTTGGCATTCATAGAGTTTGTAAAAGATCAAAAATCTTTAAGAAACTGATCAATTATCACATTAAATACAAAAATAAAAATCGCACCTGTAGACCTGAACTTTGTGTTTGGTCTTTTGACCGTGGAAGCTCGTTTTTTGTCTGGTTTGGACTCTGATTTAGATTTATCACTGTCAGACACAGGAGGTCTCTCTATCTTGATATGAAGCTTCAGTCCGTTAGTTTTTGTCACAACACCTAACGAGTCCTTAATGCTCACATCCTCACTGAGTTTTTCCTCTTTAGTCCTATATTTTGAGTATTTCTCATCTCTAGATTTATCACTGTTCCTCTTGTTTTCATCAGATTCTTTGTCTCTGTCACTCTTTCTACTTTTCTCTTTGTCCGACTTCTTCTTTTTAGAGTCACCTGAAAACACAAATTACTAGCAATTACATCATGGTATTAAAAACTTAAAATTTCTGTGCTCTCAAAATCAAGTCATAATCACATTTCTCCATAAAAATACACTGTGCATTAGAGTAAGTAATATATACATATGTACTACACTTTTTGTAAATTAAGGTAAGTCACTCCTGAAATTTGTTATATCAAGGATTTTCTTAGAAGCATATTTTGGATAAGTACTCATAAAGTGTAACTCAAAAGCGCAAAGAAAATAGGGGGTCAGTGTGCATCTTTCTGATCTACGGTACATTTAAGTTGACCTTTGTGCACTTAAATTTCATCTCTGGTTTATTACTTTAACCCATATTATATTTGATCAAATGTAAGCATGGCAATAAATATAATCTTATTTTACGTAAAATAGTTTGAATAATATTTATCATTAAACAAATCTTGCAAATTAATGCGCGTAAATTATTGCGTAACCTTTTTGCACTAAAAAATAACATTTTTTGGGTATTAAAAAACTTAATAGGCAATAAAAAATTTTCTTATATCAAACTTTTTACGACTTTAGTGCTGATCAGTCACAAGTATCGAGTAGTTTAAAATAATGAAAGAAAAAGGTGGGGTCAGTGATGTTAATTTTGAAATATTTGTCCAAATATGTGATTTTCAGGCAAAAAATATTGTAAATTTGATCTTGACTTCTCTAATACGTTTTCATTTTTTGGAAAAGTTTGTTGAGGGAAGGTGTAAAACTTAGTCTAAAAATATAAATTAAGACCTATATTAAATATTTTTAGCAATATCAAAACGGAAAATATTCTCCGAGTAAAAGTATGTGAGGCTAAATTTCCATTACATTAAATTTTATAAATGTGCAGATTTGCAGAATTTTCTGCTAAATATCCTTCCACCAAAAGAAATAGTCCCTCACAAATCTTGCTTCTTTGTAGATTTTTGAGCAGTTTTTTCATTGAATGTTAAAAAATTTACATTGTTGAATTTAAATATGTTATAAAAATTGAATTTTAATTAGTAGTTTTGAAGTAAAGGCTTCTTCGTGAACTTTTCTAAAAAGCTGACGAGTGACTTACCTTAAATATATATATTTACTTACTTGATACTTCATTATTCTTTCCTCTGACCTTCTCCATCCACTTGTCAACAATATCAGAGGACATGGTTTTGACAGCTATATTAGAAATATAGAAACAAACTATCAAATGTGTATTGTGGCAACATTTACAGATGTTTAACATACAAAAATCTATCAGCCTCTACGTATACAGTAAAATACAGATGTAACAAACACGCTTATGATGAATTCATGCTTACAATGAAATGATTTTCTAGCCCTGTGGTTTTTAAAAGTATTGTAATTTTAACAGATATAACAAATTATGCTCATTTGCCGTTTTACTGTATAGATGCTGTTTTGTCCTACATTTGCCAGCCAATGCCAAGAGAAATTATGGTCCAGATAAATGTACTGTAGATCACTAAATTTTTGTGACACCTTATTTTCACGAGACAGACTTCGACTCTTGAAAAGCTAGACAAAATTTTCACAAATTGTTGTTATTGCTCTATATAATTCTAAGGAATACTATTATATGCGAGAATACAAATTTTCACAAGCATACTGTCTTGCGTAAGTAAGCGAAAATAAAGTTCTCGCAAATAAAAAGTGATTTGCATTACTGAAAGGAACTAACTCACTTCCCCTTCAGGCAAGAAAGTAGGAACAGAAGGGCAATAACAAGAGTAAATTAAAGCTAGCACAAAGGCATGAAACCCAGTGGAATGAAGGGCAACAAAGCAAGGCCTGACTGCTAGAGAATGCAGAATCATCAGATCCTTACATCCCATTTATCACCTTACTCTATTGTTTTTATACTGGTATTCTTGCTCCATTAAATTGTCATACTTATATCACACTCCCTACAGTTGTCCAAGATTAGTTAAATGTAACTGGGAGGGCCTGTGTACAATTACATGTACAACATAATGAACCACAAGAGCAACCAATCAATACCAACATATAAACTCACTTTCATTGTCACATTTAGAAAAAGCCTTGATGGTCTTGGCGGAGTTGTTTTGCTTGAGTAGTTCCACTGTGACAGGAAGTTGCTGGAACACTTTTAGCATCTCCACCAGGACTGGATAATTCTCCGATTCTTTACAATCTTGTAGCCAACTATTGAGGACATCCCAACCTCCCACCTCAATAAACCTACAGTTATCATTGAAAACAATCTCAGAAATCAACATTAATAAGCTGGTCCGGATTTTTTCTAGTGTAATTTTTGTTGAACTAATATTTTGTGCATGTGCTTTAACAGAATATTCATCTTGCTTCAGTTAAATGACAATATAGCTTGAAATATTTTGATTGTGTATGAACTTTTTCTTACTTTTCCAGAGTTTTCTCAGACTCTGTAGCTCTAAGGATGTTGATGTAAACACATCTGCTTACAAGCTTGTTTGCTTCCTTCATCAAGCTAACTATTCTGGAGGTTTCGGTTGGACTTTTGATGGCACCATTTGGTGTTAACAAGGGAGCTAGTCCCTTCAACAACTGATGGGGATCTATTGGGGCCTGTAAAAGTGTGTCAATGTTAACTTCAAATACTTGGAAGATGTATAGTTCATCATAGCAAAGCTCCTTATCAAATCAGATATATATAAACTGGGTAAAGGTAACCCCTTATGAATATCAGAAATGAATGCCAATGTGTTCGTTTCTAGAATTGTTTTTATAATAATCATTAAAGTGGGTTCATTTTCTTCTCAATCAAAGACACAGAAGAGTATTTAACGAAGCCAAAAATATTTCCATTCAGGGTATACATTGAAAATATTCTATAGAATTCTTGAGATGTGCACTAGAAGCTCTTCAGACAAAGTATCAAAGTACCATATATTACATCATAATATATAATTATATATAAATTATTTTTATCTGTGTCTGTGTATATATTTTGGCCTTATGTAGAGTCAAACCTTCAATTTCATAAAGAAATAAAACATTTGCTCTTGGCCTTATATGTATTCATGTACTGCAGTATGTTATTTTCAAACCTTTCTCTCATAAACCTTGAAAACAGCATTCAAATTTATCTCGTCTGTGCAGATCTTTTTACACCAAAGAATGAAGTCTTTAAACATCAATTTTGGCTCAATTTCTTTCATCTAACAGGTATCATTAACCCACCCACCCCCAATCCAATCAATATAAGGGGCTTAATTGGTCCTTTTAGGTCCATGTACCCTTTTGATCCAGAATTTTAAATTGTAAAAAGGCAAAATAGGAAAATACTAATGTTTGTTAGTTGTTTTTTTTTTTTGTTTGTTTTTTTTTTTAATTTTAATGTTGAGTAGGATAAAACTTACTCCCTATTCATATCCTTATGAATTGTTTTTATACCCCAAATTCAGGTTTTTAATAATTCACTCAGGTATTTTTTTTGGGGGGGGGGGGGG
>PRKT01000159.1:491462-512095 GCA_003671525.1 Saccostrea glomerata | reverse complement strand
GGGCAATCTTAATTTGGGACAGAGTCTTTCTACCGGACGAGGATGCAATGCATAATCTATAATCTTTCAGATCTTAAGGTTGTTGAGTTGGATAACTAGTTTTATTCTGTTTTACTGCCTTAAACAAGATACATGACTTATTATACTGCACACAAGCATCACTACTCAGAAATGTCTTTCCTGAAGTGTCTACCTCTTACTCCTAAATGGTACTCCCCTCCCCTTAACAATTTCTTTTTAAAAAGTTTAATGATTCCAATCATAATCTATCAAGCACATAGTGTGCTTTCATTATTTTGATATTAATCTAAATATAAAATCAATACTGTTAATGAGTGTATCCTGATAAATCCCTCAAAACAACATGCTCACAAGAATTATAGTGAATCAGGAAGTACTCTATGTGTTTTCCGTTGAGGGCATTTTTGTCGACTGATAATGGTTGTCATACAGCCACATTTTAAACAACTTGAAATTTTACTTCTATATTTCCTCTTGTAATAATTTTAAAATATTTTTTATCACTATGAACATTAAAAACAGTTGAAGGACAAGAAACATTCCTAATAATGGAGTTGAATTTACAAATAATCCACATGGTGCATAACCTCTTATAAACCCTTGGCCAAATAAGAACCCAATCATTTCATTTCATTTTAATTTGTAAATAAAAGTACCTCAAGTTTTATAATCTCAAGACTAAATGTTGTATCACTTTTTTTCATTCTCTCCTCACCTATAGTTATATAAAATTGAGAGGAAGAAAAATGAAAATTATATGATCCGATTTCAATCCAAAAGAATTCTCTGTTATAAATATATAATGCAGTATTATGCATTTTATATAAAGAAAAAATCGTTTTTCACAACCAAATGGTTTTGCACTTTGCTTCAAGTTGGATTCTAGAGAAGTTTAGAATCTTTATGGAAGAAAAGGCTTTAGAATACGTATTTGATGACAAAGCAAGGGAAGAAGACTGTCATGTGCCATTTCAATCTTAAAGCCTCTAAACCTGTATGATTAGCAGGGCATTATAATCAATGAAGCTTATCAAAATCATTGATGCACATCCTCTTTTTGTATTCATTGGTTTTATCACTTAATCAATGTCCGGATTGTTACCATTTTCCTGCATTTTCTGTAGAATTTGTGCTTCATTTTTACCTTTCTTTACTATGCCATGGGACTGTATGCTTTGCCAATATATTGTACTAACAGATGTAAGAGCTATTTAGTTCACAATATGTATAAAATGGTCCAGTTTATGGATTTTCTAAGTCCTATCTCCATTCTCCAAAACTAATATGAGGAAAACGTTCTCCTTTCAACTCATCTTTAAAAAAAACAACTACTTTTCAAAGGCCACAAAAAGAAGAAACTGTTTTGTAGATATGAAGTGGGTTTCAATGTTACATAAAAATATATGCCTATGAGTATGCTCAACATATATTTTTCAGGAACTTAGCCAAGAAAATATTTGAAATATCCCCTCCCCCATTCTATTAATATTTACTTGGAATTTTTGACCTGGTTCAATGAAATTGACCAGATTAAGCAACCATTCCATGTCATACAGTATCTTAAACAATTGAATTTTGAGTTTCTACTGTATTAGACAAGATTTCATATTGCACAACATCTGTACTAGACTAGTTTCACTGTACATAGTAAGAAAAATGTTTTTTTTTTAGTCATCATGTCAGAGCCAAATTGATTTTTAAAATGTCAGCTAAAATTGAATAATTTTTTTTAGGCATAATAGGGCCCTTGGTGAACCTTGCTTTTATATATCAACTAATTCCTTGACCTTATTATTTGTTCTGTCTCGAGCAGGGCCAGGAATTGGTGCACTTTCATCCCAAAGTTGGTAACTTCTCCATATGCGAGATTTCAAGATTTTTTTTTTGTCCAGGATACATACCTCCGATTTAATAGAATTTTCTTCAGAAAAAGACCATTTCTATAATATAACTTTGATAATATGCATTTTAGCAAAATTTTCAAAATAAATTTTATGCCTTCAATAAAAAGAATGCTGTTTTCAAGGTCTTATATCCCCCACTCTCACTCTGTCTCCAAACACACTGGTTTTGACACACATTTTCAGCATCTTTTTTTTTTTTATTTTCGTTGTTCTGCTTTATGATAGAAAATTACCATTTTATTTTAATATTTTTCATCTGGGACGATTATTATTATCAGAGAGCAAGGGAAATTGAATGCTTTCTTGACTTTAATCGACCATTGTTCCACGCAGCAGACTACAGTAATCTGAAAAGAGAAAAAATAAGACTTTTAAGTTAAAACTGAACAATCAAGTTCAAAACTTGACCGTTTTAATGTTTTGCAATGAAATGACTTCTTAAAGAAAGAACATTTAAGTGTCAAAAATAGTTAAAACCAGGGCACCCTCTCAACAAGAAACTTCATTAAAGTGTTCATGAAACAATAGCAAGGTTGTCCCCAAGACCCAGTGGGTGGGGAAATTCCTTGCCCTTATTGACTTGATCCTCTTATTATACTGGTATTCCGCTAAGGCTTTTTTTTTTTGTTAAGAGAGGAACCCCAGACCCTCTTGTACTCCTTTAATGTCCCCCGCTATTTCAATTCTTAGGCACCTTAATTAGTCAGACAAGAATTGTTATAGATGGTTTTTCATTGAGGTGATTTAAGCAAGAGTTATTTCCCCATGGTTGCCATATTGTAGGTCCCTTCATTATTCAACCAAGTTCAGTTTGTTATACTGATTACTGAGGTAAAGATACCCCCCCCCCCTTTTTTTAAAAATGAAAATACATTTGTAAAAGCATCTCTTAATTCATAATTTCAAGATTGTAAATACCCCCCCCCCCCCAATATTTCTGCCATGCATGTTTAAAATTTGTTGCTTAAAGAGAAATATTCACTACTTTGCCCTACAATATGGCAGCCAAGGGGAATAACTCCGGGGCAAAATATGTCATAAGAAAACCATCTATTCTTTCTTTAACATCTAAACATTGTCTACTGCAATTGAAAAGGAGTTTGAGTTTCATATATATAAATCTATTAAATTTTTATGTCAAATAAAATTTTTCTATGCCCTACCCTGTATTGAAATAGCAGCTGTTCTTTTCTCACCAAATGAATATTTTATTCATTCATTATGTTCATTAGTATTGACTATTCATTTCATCAGAATTCTAGTTAGGAAAATTCAGAAAGCTTTTCCTCTTTTCTGTACAGAAAGTTATTCTTTTCAAAGTGTACAAACTAGAATTCTGATGAAATGTTTATTTATGAACATGTATGAAAAAATATTCATTTGGGGAGAAAAGAACCGTTGCTTTTTCAAATATATATCAGAATTTTAGTAGAATACATGTACTTCTTACTAAGTCAACTTATCGATAAGATACTTTTAATCCTTTTATGATTGTTATGCTATCCCATAACTTCAACTACTTGTGGTATTAGGTTTTGTGGCATTAATAGACCCCCTTTTCAACTACTTTTCTCTTGTACATAAAAATTCTTCCTCCTGATATCTCTGCATTTTAAAAATACAACAATGACAGTTTTGTTACAAAACAGTTGACAAGGAAATAAATATTTTAAAGATATCAGTGAAAGCATTTCATATTATTGCAAGGGTACTGTCAAAGTTGTGAGGAATAATTTTTAAAGATTTTACAATTGAAAAAATGAAAAGTTCGTATAATTCATATATTTCTTGTAGGCCTACCTTAAACATAATATAAATTCAGACAAAAGCCGATAAAATTGTCCTGCTAATTTGGCCTTTTCTTCGGTAATATTCACAAAATAAATCTTAATTATAATGCATATTAGACGAGACAGGCTTTTTGATACTATATATTGAAATTTAGAGGAATTCTAATCTCAAAAATTATAAGTTTATAAAGTCATATTACAATGCCAAAAATAAATCTATTTTTCAACAACTGAACAAGTGCTTTATTATATTTAATAATTTATGGAATTAATTATGCTTATATAAAATATGATCTATTAAATTAAAATATACTGTAAATTATCCTTTGCAGAAAAATTATATATTTAGAGAAAAAGGAATTAAACATTTCATTTTTTTCTGTTAGTCATAAGAATTTTTTGTTGGGTGAAAATTCATTTAATGTATGAATCCCTACCAGTTTATATAGTTGTCATCACTCATGATCTCTTATATCAAATCCTATTTACCAAACATTTATTCTGCTCTTTTGAATATCTTGATACAGACAACAAAATTTATTTTTTGGGTAATTTTCAACGCCCTTGATCCGCCCAAGGTCAGACGTATAATATGACGTCACACAAGGGTGTCAAAGCTCAGTCATAAAAAATCAATATCCCCCCAGGACAAAGGGTACGATCATCAACTCGGTTCCCATGGTTATACAGGTTATCGCAACCATGTGTTGACTTGTCCTACATTTCCATGTGGTTGCAATCTGACGTGACTAGATCGGCAGCCATATTTAATTTATTAAAAAATTGTCTAGGCCTATCAGTAAAATATAAACAAAATAATAAAAATCTTTATGAAAATTATAATAGTTTAGAGACAAAAAATACAATTATATACACATACCACTTTACACTCAATATTATAACATATCAAAGCCGTATGCCATACAAAAATAAAAGTTATTCGGTCTACTCATCATCATGGAGGACCGATCACCTGACAGAGCCTGCATTTTCTTTCTCATTCTTAATGTAGGCCTAATTTGAAAGATTCTTTAATAAGATTTTATCTATAGTTAACTTTTATAATATATTACAATATCAAATATTGGTAAACGTGTTATACAAATAAACAATATGGTAACCAGCCAACAACTTACGATCGAAATAGTGAATCCTTGTCCTGTCTAGGCTTTATGTTCAGCCTTTATACGGTTACTTATGGTCAAAGAAATATTGTGGAATTATCACGTTCCACAATTTATACATGAGAAAAATAGATCAAAACAGCAGTATTTCAAGCAATATGGAGTCTTCTATAAACGCTAAATCCAACGGTCGTTGTCACATGTGAAGAATGTAGCGAAGAGTGTTGATAGTTTTGATTAATATTTAAGACAAAATACTAATAAATTTAGAGGAATTAAAAATTTAGATGCAATTTACACAACCAATCTCATGTACATTTCAACCTATCCCTAGCCGTTACAGTGAACGAATGCGGTAGCACTGTCGGCAATTTTGTGACGTCACCGGTGGAGCTCAAGAAAGAGAACAGTATGGGAAAAGAGTTGTCAAATTCATTTTCTTCATTTTGGAATATTTTCTTTTCAAATCAATTCATTTTTGTAAAATGATAAAAGAGAAATTCAAATAAATCTATTTCAAAGAAAAAAATCAATTATTTCATTTTATTCCTTTTTATGAAAAACATATATCCCATTCGTGTCACAGTATCAGAATGCAGAAATTTGGGTCAAATTTACAAGAAACAAAAGCATCTAATATAGAAATAAAAGAGGACAAAATAACCATTTATGCATGCTATACAAAAATCAACTTTTCATATTATAAAGAAATTGTTATTCATCTTAACTTTATATTTGCAAAATTAATGATTGTTTTAATTCAGGGGTTAATCTATTTGCACAGAATAGGTGTCAATAATGACTCCCCCTCTTATCGATATAGACTGAACCAAACGTTCGGAGGATTCAGATCAAAGTGAAAGTAGAATCATGTTGAAGATTTTTCAGAAAGCATGTCAGCAGTTAGTTTCTTTGGATACCAAGCTGGTAATTGATACTTTCTTTTTTAGATTAGATATGAAATTGTTTTTAGATTTAGAAGGATAAAAATACAACGAAAAAGGGACTAATTTGTCACTTTAATGTTAATTCTTGGCTTGACCCATGGTCATGCCATAATTTTTTGTTATAAATGCATTAAATTACCACTCAGGCCAATTGCTTTATCATCATCATGCGAAGAAATCTGACAATTATTACTCATAGTAAATCACTCTTGGAGTGTTGGTAAAATGGGTAGGCAACCCAGGCTGGGGCAAATTAAAAGCCAGGGCAGTTAGAGATTTTTCAAATATCTTCATTAATATAAGACTCAACCAATTTATCTGAAACTTTCAGATTATGATTTTTGAAGGTTCTTTTGTATTCCCTGTAAATATTGCCATAATCTACGCAATATTTCGGATTTTCTTAAAATGGGTTGGCAAAATCAACGCAACATTTTACAGTATTTTTGAATCACGACTCATTAAACGATTACACTTGTTGGCTTTTCCGATATTTTCCACATTATATTAACTAAATATAATTAGTTTTACATTATAAAAGCTATAGGTATGCAGAATTTACGCATTTTCAGAAAAACCGGGTCATTAAAACCAGATCCAATCACCCAGGGCAAACCAGAAAATTCCGAAATAATGAAAGCCAATTGTTTCTATTGGAGGATGTTTAGCTATCACATTTTCGACATTGCCAAGCTCTTACTACATGGAGGTCCTTTTTAATTTAAAAATTTAAACACAATTTGAAATTGGTTTTGGAACTGTTTTGATTAAATGTGAAATCTTCAGCAAAATCAAGTAACCAGTGTACAATTATTCTGGATTTTTCAGGTTTTTCCTGGGTGAGCGGATTTGGTTTTTATGACCCGGTTTTTCTTAAAACATGTAATTTTACGTAAATATTGAGATAACCAATGAAGCCATATTAGTTTATAGTTCATATAAATTCTTCAACACCAAAAATATTCATAACTCTATTGACTTTCTGTAAATTAAATTGAAAAACCCCGGCTTTTAATTTGCCCCGGCCCGGGTTTGCCTACCCATTTTTCAAACACTCACTCTTGATTCCGTAAATTCACATGGGAGATGCTACAAACAGTGTTTGAAACTCACTGTAAATTTAGCTAGACATGCAGGGCTGTATGATTGCTAGTGAAATTGGGCTGTATGATTGCTAGTGAAATTTATTAGTTGATTTGAGAGAGTTGATGTTATATCAAATAAATGAAATATCTGATTTTAGTTTGTGGAAAAATTTTAAACATCCAGATGGGTGTCAACATGTGCAAATCTGTTGCCCATGACAAAATGTTTGCATTATTTTGAATTAGCTATATAGTCTTATTAAGCTATTCAGAATAGCTTGACTTAACTTTTTTATAATATTTTTTCTTTAATTTTTTAAACTACATGTATTTTCTCAGCCTATACAAAAAGTTGCACCCTAGTGCAATTATAATATTCAACCTTGAATTCTTATGAAAGTATAAATGCATGTATAAATCACTTCTCAAATTGTGTTTCCTCAAGAGACTTTGTACTCAAATTCCAAAAGTTTTGGGCAAAATAAAGCAATTGATGCAGTTACTTCTTCAAAGAAAATTATAAAGGAGGCCAATTATGGTCAACAAGTTAATTGACTGATGATAATTCAGGACAATGAGAAGTGATCATACTAATCCATGCTTCAATGCACACAAAGTAGAGTACAATTACTAAAGCAATGGAAATTTATGCGAGGTTAGATCTTACTTTGATTTGAGTTGTTAAATTGTTTTGATAGACAAATTTTGTGAAAAACTGCATCTAAATAGCTTTATTATACCTCTGTGAATTTGTTCATTATAAAAACATGACGAATAAACATTCTATCTTTTCCAAACAGCCCCTACTGTGAAATAGTTTTTGTGCTATCTGCCCATGGTGAAATAGTCATCAAACTATTCACCGGCAGCATTCTGTTTCTCTCGCTTTTCATCTCGGAAAACTTCTGGTTTTATATGGATTGTGACGCGTATATATTATGACGTAACAAAAGTTGAGTCAGCATCGGTATAATATGGAATATCATAATTGTGTGTACCCTGGACTCTCAAAAGTTAACAAAAGTTAAGTCAGCATTGGTATAATAAAACACCTATTTAATGACTATTCGGACAATAGCAAGTTTATCGTCTCCCTTGACAGCAAACTATTTCCCTCGGCTGCGCCTCGGGAAATAATTTGCTGTCTTGGGGAACGATAAACTTGCTATTGTCCTCAAAGCCAGTAAATAGGTGTATATTATCAAACTATTTTCAAATTGAATAGCTTAATAAAGCTATATAGCTATTTCAAGAGATTGTGGTGGACTTCAGTACTTAGTGTAAGCTCTGCCTACTTCTTTCTCTGATTTTTTTAACAATACCTATCAATGAACCAGTAGCTTCATGTAGAAATCAAGTACATGTTTTTTCACTATTTGTAGTCTTAGTTCACGCAAAGAATTTTTTAAAATGTGAATATGTTTAGCTGTCCGTGTCTGGTACCAGATCTATGTCACTGAAGTGGAAGGATTCGGAGGAGCATGAAGATTCGGAGGAGCTCGGTAGAGTCTACGGAGGATTTGGTTACAAGAAGAAAAAGAAACCTGATGTAACCTACCAACAAAGCATTAAGTACTTCGACAGTGCTGGTCTGTAAATTCATTTACACCTTATGATATCATTATTGTACAGTCATTTTTATTCAGAACACATGAATTTTAGTAGAACTTGAGTAATGTCTATTTAAAAAATTTTCTCCAATGAAGTTTAAGGCATGATTCTTCGAGAAAATAAAAAAAAAAAATTTTTTAATGTATTTTTGTGCAGATGAAAAATATATGAAACTATTTATTTTTCTTTTTTGTTCATTTGAAAGAAAATGATTGAGGTATTGAAATGAAAAGGATATTTTTAAGAATTACAGTCTTTCTTTCTGCAGCATTTAGGAAAGCTTACGGGTCAAACAGAATATGGATGAGATACAAAAGGAACTATAAAGGGAATATAATGCCCAGACCTCGATACACCTGTACTGTAAGTTTAGAATTTTACTGAAGTCTTAATATTATGATTTGAATATCTCCAAATCATTGTGAGGTATATAGCTCAATTACCAATGTCTTATATTGTATGTCAGGTTTTATTGGAATCTTGTTAAGTCAAGGAATTACCAAAGTCTTGTTCATTACCAATTAATCTAGAAAGTAAGGGAGAATCTACCAAATTTTGTTCAGTGAAATTGAAATGTTATCTAGTCTTGTGAAATGAATTCAGACTGACAAAGCTATGCTTAGATGCAAGAAACAAACTGCAGAACTGTAGCTTTCTGGAAAAAAAGAGAGCAACGATTCGTCAAAAATAAAATTCTTTGAGTAATGGCTTCTTTGTGATTAATTAAAAACATATGTTTATAACAAGCTTCAGAGTTTACTTCTTGATCACTTTTTGAATCAGCATGTTGATTTTTGTGGAAGTAAATTTGAAACACAAGTAAGAGTAATTCCCCTTTAATTTATGGTAATACTGTGACCTCCAAGGTCATAATAGGCTGATTGTAAGTGAAAGGTATGGATATGAAATCAGGAAATTAAGATTTCTTTCATGAGTATTTCTTTACATTGAATATAGATTTATTTTATATCTTTGTGTAGCATAAAGGTGTGTTCCTGACAAACAACCCATGTCCTGTGTGCCGAGATGTTTATCTGGTGGTTGACCACAGGGTGAGCCATTATGCCCATTACTATTCTGAAACCTTTGATGCACAATGCACCAGTTAACTTATAGCTGGTTAATTGAGTAATGTACAAATTCATATATGTGTACAAGCTTTAAATGGTGTATTTCTGCTCGTTTTTCAGCATCCTAGACTGCTAAAGGAGTTCCTTGATGCCAACTCAATCAAGGTCTCCGACAACAGGAAGACAGGAGTGTGTTATAAACAGCAGAGAAATCTCATCCGAGAGACAGAGCTGGCTATAGAGAGTGGTGAGTATTATCTGTTATATCTACAAACAGTATTCAACACACAATTATCATTTGCCAATTAGCTAAAATTAATTTAAAATGCAATATTTTTAGCTTGTTGAGATTACCTTACTAATTTTTGTGGTATATATTTATATTTTTGGGACAGTGGGGGGATTGGGGTGGGGGGATGCACAAAGTACATTTAGAGAATTTATTTCTTTGGAGGAATTTTGATTTACTTCATGAATACTAAATCCACTGGCTGATGAATGAGAGGAAGAATGATTAAATCTGATGTTAAATATTTGACAGGGTACATGGAGGGTAACTTTCCGTTCCGGGGATATGACATGGACTATTACAGATCTCTGCTAAACAAGCCTGAGGAGGCAGAAAAAACAGACGTTCCATTTAAAATCTTAAACCCAGAGTTACTGCCATATAATATAACGAAAAAACATGGTAAAACAATGAAAGAGGAGAGAGAAAGACAACTCCAAGAGGACATGGAGAACATTAAAATCTGAGAAATATTTATCAAATTTTATTATTGTTTAAAAATTTACATCCAAACTGTTTCTGTAGCCATATTTCAGATGTACATGGCAAAAGATTTTTATTTAACTCAGGTTGACTGTCCATTGATGTATTTTTTTTTTTTAATGTAAAGACCATATACTCGTACAGTAGCCAGAGAGAACATGTCTATTTTCCACTGTGTTTTTATATACAAGTTTGTGTTAGGCATGGTAGCATTACCACTCGTAGGAATTTAAATGCCTAATAGATAAAATAGTTCAAGAAACTGTGTTTCGATATTCAATGGGCATTCAGCTGGTTTACTAAGAATGAAAATTGTAAAGGTTGTTAAAGTGTTGCTGAAACATTTATGGAGAATAAAACCGACAAATTCAAAGAATTCTGGTCCTCTGATTTGGTGTCTTTAGTTTATTTACTGAACGGTCTTATCTGTAAATCTTATGTTGTTTTCCATCAGACCTAAAAGATTTAAAATTTTTGAATTCATAATTGTAAAAGTTACTGCTTCAAGGTCAAATTCAAGATCGTAAAAAATGATCATTCTTTTTGAAAGGTCTTGTCACAGTTTATCCACATGTCAAATATGATCATCTTATCATCTGTCATTTAAAAGTTATCACCAGTGTTAATCATTATATTTTCATGTTCCCATAATCAAAGATTCAAGAATACACAGTTTTTGCCTATCCAGAGCATTTGTTCTGCAACTTTCAACAAGTAACATATTAAGCTGGTAAAATTAAATACTGATAAATCCCAATATCTTTAGGTTAAAATCATTGAAATGGGATTTTGTGTACTTCAGCATTGACCATGTTCATCAAGAAACATTTTTAAATGCATGTACTTGACATTTTATTTCTTAACCCTTAAAGTAGAGACTTGCCACATTGTGTGGTACATATTAAAGCAATATGAGCTGTGTGTTTGACATCCGAAAATTTTATTGCAAATTTGTAATTAACTAATTTATTGATAGAAAAATAAATCATATATAAACTTCTGTTGTTCTTATTTGCGATGAAAATGTTATTATTAGCTTTGATTGAAGCAAAATTGAATTATTGTCGTCCTGTACAATAATGATTTCTTTTATACATGTAATACTGTATATTCGATTGTACAGAAATATTTCTTCTGAAACTTTTTCAAACTTAATGTTGGGCTTATTGGTCAAAAAGGTTTAAATTGCATACAAATAAATCATAATAGCACATTTCACCAGCAAAATAAAATTCTTAAAGATACAGCTCATATTGCTTTAATAATTAGAGAACTCATATAGGGTCCAATGGCAAAAATTCAATGTTACTGATAAATAACTCTCAAATACATGTACTATCTATCTGTAGCTGTTGTATATCAATATCTGCAAATCAATCGCATCATCTGGGGTCTTTCCGTCAGAGGTCGGAAAAACAATCACTGGATGTTAAAAATTTATACATCTTCCTGTTTATTAAATATAGGGTAGACAAAGTAACAATCCATTCTAAAGTTTACTTTAGGTAAATATCTTTACATTGAATAAAGTTTAACTTTAAAGGTCCTCCCAAAACTATTTCAATTTTGTGAAAAGGGGGTTGTCATGGCATCTACCTAATACATTGGAGGTTGTTTTTCCACTTGTCGGAAAGGTTTGAGAATTAAGTTGTGATTGATCTGCAAAAATGTGTAAATATGAAATATGCACAAAAAACATCAAATCTGTACCTTTTATTTGTCTTAATTATAACAAACATTTTTAAAATGCTATAACATACAAATACTGCAGGAAAAAAAGTCCACTGACTAGATTTTTATATCATTGGTACTGAACATTCACATAATAATAATCTTCCATTCTCTCCAATATTTCACTACACAGTTATTCAAATCTTCTTGCCTTGTCAACTAGATCATCTTCTCCTTATGAAATGGAAATGTCAAGGAAAACTTCAAATTGTACACACAGCCTTAAACTGATCACTGTCTTTGACCTTGACCTTTCCTTGATATTAAATATATGGCACTCATTAAATATTGTCCTAAAATCATACACCAATGGCACTGACTTCATAATAAATCATTCTAAAATACATACATTTCTTCCACTGGCTATATCTCTGTGTTAGTACATTAAGATTGAAGGTTCTCGGATCTCTATAATTGTTCATATTTCTAAGAAATATCAATACATGTACCATTTAATTGACCATTGACTCTTCAACTAGAAAACTATCATCTACATAAAAAGTTTTGATTATAAGTTCAAAATTAGCCTTTTTATGTGTGGACCTCACAAACACAGAAGTAGAGATGTCTCTATATAGACTGGTTACAAACCAACATCTCATTGGATGTATAATAAACTAGTAATAGAGCCATCAATTACTTATAAATCACCATAAACTGTTTTGCAGTTCACACACATTATTCCAGTAATGCAAAGTGAGCATGCTGGCATACAACTTATAAAGCAAGCAGATCCAGTTACACAAATGATAGCATAAAAGACGAATGCAAAAATCATGAAAATTTCTAGTCTGGCATTAAATGCTAGTTTCCAGTATGATCATAAACTGGACATCATGATTAACATTATCAAACGTACACTCTCTAAGTTCTTTTTAAGAAAGACCATTACAATAGCTTGAACACATGGCAGTCATTTATTGTAACCGCTGTCTTTAGAGGACAGTGACTTCTCCTCCCAATCACTGTAGTGTACATTCCCCCGCCTGACCCCGGAGGACCCCATTGACTCCGTGGAGGATACAGACGCCGCATCCTCTGACCGTTCTGTCCGCCCACTCAGGTGTGCTCCTGTCACCTCCGACCTTGACTTCCCTGTGTCTGCATGGTGTGACCTTGACCCCTCCTGACTTGTCCTTACCCCTGTGGGTGAAGGACCTGCCAGTCCACATCCTAAGGGGACACTGCTGATCTTTGTTAGGGGAGGTTTGAGACTTGGGGGCTTGGTGGGTACAGATCCTGTTCTCTCTCTAGGTGGGCTGTCATCTGATACATTATGGTGTTGTGGAATGGAAACTGTAAACAGTGAATAATTAATATTCATTTTAACATGCTTAATAAATATACAATATTGATACAAGTAAACAACAAATGCTTTGTTAAAATAGGCGTCTTGTCATTTCAATGATGTACTTCTTATTTTAATTTGAAACTGGTAGGTGTTTTGTTTTTAAACACTGTTTTATTATTGTAATTACAATAATACATGGATATAAGTACATATTTTGAAGTTTTTCATGCAAAGACTGGCTTGAAATGAAGAGATATGCTGCAAAAAAGATGGAGTGATGATGGTGGCAGAGGATAGTTTTTTTTGCAATCAAAACGTTTGACTGACGGTTTACTTAATATTGAGCTGCTTTAAAAATGTGCATTGAAAAATTTTAAATTCCCTCTACATGTAATAATAGTATGATGTAGTCCCTTGAGAAATTTGAAGCTTTTAGGAATAAAACATGTACAACTTACACAATGAGCCCTAAAGATGGCGCAGGGACAATCTCAAAATTTCATGTGAATCAAGCCTATTTTCACTATTTCGCCGCAGCCGCATCTGCTTCCAGGCCCGTGCGCCTGACCTAAGCTACCACACAAATTGCAGAATAACATTTGTACATACCAATGAACAGCAAGAGATAATGGCTCAACCACCTCGTTTTCAAGCTACAATTCATCCTGTGAACCCACCCCGCTTTTCTGGTGAAATACCGGTAGAGCGAGTTTTGAGCTTAGTTTCGTATTTCTAGTCCATATCCCATATACAGTAGTAGTGACACTAAAGTGTCATATTTCAATAAAATATACAAGGCCACCAATTCCCTCCAAATGCACCCATAAAATATTCTAGCTATAAAATTACCTATAATATGCATTCAAACCTCAGGTTTCTCTATTTTTTCTATTTTTTGACCGGTACTTTATTCGAAACTATCCTCTGCCACCTTTAACTTTCAAAGTTTGTCTTGCAAGTAATAAACCTTGCTCAATTCAAAAAGAACATGCAATTCTGAGTAAAAATATACCAAATATGTCTTGATTCATTGAAAAATAAAAAAGTTATGGCCAAATAAGAGACCTCACCAATTCTCGGTCAACCACCTTAACCCCATATTGTTTCTTACACATAAAACAAATGCAATTCTTACAACTCCAGATGATAAATATACCAGCAAAAAAGTGTTAAATGGTAATTTTAATCTATTTCAAATACATTTATATGTAAAAAGTCAAATATAAAGGGCACATTTTGGTGAAATGTACTCACATGTATCACATACTCCCCTATTTTTCATGTTCTATGAAATTCCATTTTATCTCATTTTCACTTGGATTTATATACCTATAACTTCTTTGCAAAGTTAAAACCCCTTTCAACTTTCAAGATATTTATCATGATATGCAAAAAACCCTCTTGCATCATATGCTAAAGAAAAAGTGTCCAGGAAATGGCTGTTCAACACCCTACCCCTGCAGCCATTTCTTCAGTGTAATGAAAATGCACTGTAAAAATGTGTTTGTCCTAGCTGAATTCTTTCTAAGTGTCTGATATTCACTTTAAACAGTTATGAGTAATCAAATACATACATTTCATCCTCCTGAATACTAAAAGTGATTATTCTGTCCATCCTGGGCAATTGTGGGCAGATTATATGGGCCTAGCAGAATTCAATAATTACATGAAAATGCACATTTTATTGATATTACTTCATTAAATATGCAATATAAACTCTTTGTTGTGTTATTATTTAAAGAAAAATAGTCATTTTATAGCAAACCATTGAAAAATTTAGATTCTGTCACATTTAAATATAGATAAATTTAAAAATTGAAAGGGGGGGGGGGCATATTTCATGAAAATATCAATAACAGAATAGGTTAAATTTGGAAAAATAAAGCAAAAAAAGTTTTTTTGTACTATATATGGTTAGGTTTAGTGACATTTAGGTATGCTGACTGATTTTTAGTTTCAAAATAATTATATTTAGTAAATTAGGTTGAAAAAATGGCAAATATATGTAATTTCAGTGATATCGCACTAATTAATACACTTAAATTTTAATTAGATTTAATAAATTAAAGCAAGACATGATTTTAATTATGCGACAATACCCAAAGTATCAAATTCAAACAATTAATTTATTCCCGGGCAAAAAATGCCTGAATCTTATATGATTTATTATGCTGATGGTTCCAAGTCTTTACAAATGTATGCTGGAAAAGAGTAACCCCCCTTGCTTTTTAGTGAATATACCTATCTGTACAGATTTTAAATAACAGAAACAAAGTATTTTTTTAAATTGACTTACATAAATAAACCCTTTTGTATGAAAATCAGACTAAAATTCACATTTCTAAAAATTGATGCATTCTTGAAGGTGGCAGAGGATAGTTTTTTTTGCAATCAAAACGTTTGACTGACGGTTTACTTAATATTGAGCTGCTTTAAAAATGTGCATTGAAAAATTTTAAATTCCCTCTACATGTAATAATAGTATGAAGTAGTCCCTTGAGAAATTTGAAGCTTTTAGGAATAAAACATGTACAACTTACAGAATGAGCCCTAAAGATGGCGCAGGGACAATCTCAAAATTTCATGTGAATCAAGCCTATTTTCACTATTTCGCCGCAGCCGCATCTGCTTCCAGGCCCGTGCGCCTGACCTAAGCTACCACACAAATTGCAGAATAACATTTGTACATACCAATGAACAGCAAGAGATAATGGCTCAACCACCTCGTTTTCAAGCTACAATTCATCCTGTGAACCCACCCCGCTTTTCTGGTGAAATACCGGTAGAGCGAGTTTTGAGCTTAGTTTCGTATTTCTAGTCCATATCCCATATTCAGTAGTAGTGACACTAAAGTGTCATATTTCAATAAAATATACAAGGCCACCAATTCCCTCCAAATGCACCCATAAAATATTCTAGCAATAAAATTACCTATAATATGCATTCAAACCTCAGGTCTCTCTATTTTTTCTATTTTTTGACCGGTACTTTATTCGAAACTATCCTCTGCCACCTGATGGTATTTGTTACAGAGTAATTAACTTGTGCAGGTATGATTCTTGAATGATCACAGCATCACTTGATAGAGATTTACAAGAGCTGGTGCAATGCATGCTTCATTTTTTTTCACAAGTTCTTGGGTACTGTCTCTAAATATAGGGTATTAATATTTTATATTAGATCCAGTACAAAGTATCTATCAATGCCTTTGACCTTGAGATTCTGACCTTTGAATCAATAAGTTTTCTCCAACAGCTTTGAAAGATCAAAGTAGCAATATGAGACTGGAATTGTATAGGGTTAAATACATGTATGTTGGATGTCCAAACCTATGTAATTAAGGATATAAATACTGAACCAGTAATGGTATCCTCGTACAGCTATATTTACAAAGGAGACAGGTAAACACTGAATTTTAGGAGACATTCTACTAATCTCTCTCCACTAGCAGGAAAAATTAGCTTTATTCTAGTTTTTGTTTGGCTGATCCTAGATCTTGTCTGATTTGCTTTGTTCTATTACTTGATCTTTCTTGGTTTTCACAAGTAATCATGTCCAAGGTATGATATTTCACATGTGGGTTTATTAGCATTTAACAAATCTGTCAAATATAACCACATATAACCTTGACCACTGACCTTAATGTCAAATATGTGTACCTCTTATGGACAGCAAGCAAACAGGCGTTTATACTGAAATATTGATAGTTGTTTTTCGTTTTATAAAGAAATAAAGTTAGTAATACTGAGATTTAATAAGGATCAAACTGCCGCAATTAAAGAATGAGAGGCAGAAAATGTATTTTGTATAATTTGAAGACATGCTCAAAAGACATATCAGAAACTGTAAAAAGTTCTTTTAATAGACAATAAAAAAAAAAAGCATGTTTCAGATATATTTGCATGCATTTTTATTGTTCTATTTTGTAAAACTTGCTATAAACTTTAAGCTAGAAGTTACCTATTTTGTGAGATTTCAGCCTAATAATAAAATAAAAATCCCTAAGACATGTCTCTTAATACTGTATTACATGTAAAAGTAAAATAAAATAGTTTATTGCAGTTCTACCCAGCTTTATTTATAATATTTACCTATATGTAATGTTATGATCAACATGAGTACATGAACTTGTATAAAATTATATGGTGGGTAAATGTTACTTCCTTTGGGCTGTTTTGACTGTTGTAGTTGTCAAATGATGTGGTGGTAATACTTCTTACTTTTGGTCTGTTTGGGCTGCTGTAGTTAAGCTATCTGTCTATACAATGATGAGGTGGTAATACTACTTACTTTTGGTCTGTTTGGGCTGCTGTAGTTGGTCTATCAGTTTATACAATGATATGGTGGTAATACTACTGACTTTTGGTCTGTTTGGGCTGCTGTAGTTGGTCTATCAGTTTATACAATGATGGGGTGGTAATACTACTTACTTTTAGCCTGTTTTGGCTGTTGCATTTGGTCGATCTGACCATAGAGGGACATAATATGCCCCTCCAGTCTCTGGTTAATGCTGCATATGCTGTTGTATTTATCCTCCACAGCCTAAAATAGGCACATTTACATATATTGGTCTAAGGAACAATAGGCACATTTGAATGATATAGGGAACAAACAACACATTTAAAAATTCTTAAGTCGGATCACAAAGTCACATGATTATGTAAAATCAATAGTAAAAATGACGGATTCAAAGCTGGGTAACAATAGTTGTACAGGTGTAGCAGATCAAATTCGAAACATACCTTTATTTCATCCTGCTGACAAATTTTGGCATAATGTAGTTGCCTTTGCAGCTCTTCAATGGTCAATTGCTACAAGGATAAAAAGAATCGTAAACTGATCACTAATAACTAATAATAAATAAACTAAAACTTCAAATTGTCATGGATGTTGTGTAATCAAAAATCTTGTCAAATAAGATGTAAATTTTAAGTCCCTTTCAGCATTTTTTATTGTTTAAAATGTTTTCTTATCAGAAATGTTATCTACTGTAGATTCCTTATTTTACAAGAGTACTTTTTATTGCGAATGGGCTCTTCAACAGCAAATCGAGAGAATAAGAATTTGCGAATGGACAGTTGATCAAGAGTTTTAACAAAGATTTCAGCACCATAAATATAAAGGTGAGTAATTTAATTTCGCTTGTGATGCTTCTCGTAAAATTACACGATTACTGATTCCACACGTATATTTAGGAATATACAGTATTCCGGCCAATTTCTTTGTACTCACCTTATTCTGTAGGTTGCCCTCCAATTCCTGGACCCTCTTTCCAAAGCCTTCTAGACTCAGTCTATTTGTTTTCATTTTCTCTCGCAGAGCTTTGAAAATAAATAGATACACTGTATACGTAGAATCTTCAAAGGCTGTTATCTCTGTTTGAAGCAACGGCACTGCACAGGGAAAGATTCATGCATATAATAACTGTGTTGCACAATCTGTGGTGTTGTTATTTCCAATCTATACCCACCCTAACATGTTACAAAAATTAACCATCTAAGCCTCTGATATACAGTCAAGCCTAACTAACAGGACACATATGTTCCCAAGCATTCAGATTACTAAAACCTGTAATTTCTAACTAGTATATATTGTAGAATTGTAAATACTGTTTCTCACACACTCATAAGGTGAAGTGTCAGGCATACTGGGGTCTAGAATACTGAAGCTTGTATCCTAGCACATCTTTTTTGTGTGATGTCCATGTACATGTATGTATTATATCCTATCTACACCAATATTTATCTTACTCTAAAGAAAAAAGATAACAAGACAAGCACATGCATCTGATGTTATTTACTAGCTAGAAAATTACCTGATGGCTTGTAATTATATGGGTAATCATTCTGTACCTTTATTTTCGGCCCTCAGCGTGCTAATCATGTTCTCCTGTTCCGGTTTGGCGTGGTGACTGTTCCTGATGACGTTGAGCTTGGTCTCGTATTTACCCTGAAGTTCTCCCATCAATAACAGTTCCTTGTGTAACTGCAGCACCTGTAACAGAAAAGAATGGAATTTAAACCCAATTTCTGTAAAAGTGGTTATACTGAAGTGTTTAAAGTTTGACAATTTCAATACATATGTATCTGATAAAAATGGTGAACGGAAAACTTTGAAGATCATTGATCTCTACACATGTACACTTAAATAACACTAGTACTAGTATACATGTTTGTGAGAATGAAATTCCTGTAAGCAGATTGTCTTGAGTAATTATGCCAAAATTAAGTTCTCACTCAACCTAGAGAACATATTAGTAGTAAGTTATGAAAGAGGGCAAAACTAACTATCTGTAAGGGTATAATATCCACTTAGGTAAATTGTAAGTCCATAAGTTGATAAAAACTCTCAAATACTTCCTTACAATGCATACCTTAATGATCATGTTCAAAAGATGCAAACTTAGAAAAAACAGCTTGTACAAGTTAAGCATTCTGTACCTGTTCCTTTAGTCTCTGTGTCACCTGGACTTGTTCCTTCAGGTGTTGATTCACTCTCTGTTCTTGAAACAGCTGTGCTTCTGTACTTTGTAACTTCTACAAAAGTACAAACAACCAAGGAGATTACGACTGTTATATAGATGTTAATATACACATAAAATATTAACGATAAATTACTCACAGCTTTCAGGGCATCTTGATCCTCCCTCTGTCTTATCAACAACGTGTTCATCTCTGTCTTGGCCAGTCGAAGCTCATCTAATTCACTCAAACAAGCCCTAAAACAACATTAAAATTGAGTTCATACTCTAAAACTAACACTTTACAATTCTTCAGTGGTTATATAGTCCTTGATTAAGTCAACTTGCTGTGTTTCGGATCTTATCCAAGACTGAAAGGGATGAGATCAGTTGTACAGTAAAACTCGGTTATAACAAAGTCACTGGGATCTATAAAATTCCTTCGCTATATTCGTAATTCACTATATCCGTACAAGAAATTATTTAAATCTATTCAGCCGGGGATCCAAAATAAGTTCGCTATATCCGTGAATTCACAATATCCGTGTTCGTACTAAACGAGTTATGCTGTAGTTAATACTACATGTATATGATAAACTTTTCTAATTACATGTACCATAATTTTAACTACTGACGTATGAATGAAATGGATTTTAAACTTTTGTGATAGAGAAGGATTATAAAGACAAGTACATGATGTTGGTCATTTTAGTACTTAGGTTGCAAAATAGTCCATACTAAACACGAACACACTTTGTGTTTTTCATTGCAATTAAGATGCACATCAACAGTATTTTGAACTCAACTGTCCTATTACACCCCCCTCC
>PRKT01000159.1:473818-491354 GCA_003671525.1 Saccostrea glomerata | reverse complement strand
CCCCCCCCCCAAAAAAAAAATTAATAAGACATCCTACTAATATTTAAAATAAAAATGTTTTTTTCACATTATTTAGAATTTTGTGTTTAGATTTAGACATGCATGTATGTGTGTATGTAGCTACAAATGCCTGAAGAATTCCCTACCTTAGTTTCACCTGAGTCTCATACTCATTACTTTCATTGGTCTGTTTCAGCCGGCGATTTTCTTCCTGGAGAATTTTCATGGACAGCCTCAAGTTCTGGATCTCAGTCTCCAGAATCTTAATTTGCTCCTTCTGTAGACGATAAAGATAAAATAATCAGTAAACACAGTCTGATCCCTTTCATTATACCTTCTGATTAAATAATCACAAAAGAAACGAACTTTGATACACTTTGTGCAGCTAAACCAGTGAGATCAAATGATTCTTGGGGGGATTACTGCCCGTCGTTACTGATTGTTTTACTTGAGACTTTTTCTACCTGTTCTTTTTAAATATATTACCTGTGCTTTTGTTTGCTCCTCCAGTGCATTAGCTGTTGTGATTTTACGGAGAAGTCGCCTATTCCTTTTAGCATGGAGTTCTCTTTTATTTCTTTCATATAAAATCTGATTCTTCATCATAATGATTTGTCCACGGAGAATGTTCACTTCATCTGCAGGAGGCATACCTACAAAATATATATCAAAATTATTTAAATTCCAAATAATGTCAGAATATTATCAATAAACAAACAAAGGAATGAAAACATGAAAGCAGAAAAATGTGATGAACCAGATCAGAATTCAAAGCAGGTGTTCTACAATTTGAGATACCTGGTCATAAGATCCTGAACCAGTCAGACCTCTACATTCCTCCCTCCTGAAAGCTTTCAAGATTCAGGTCTGAAACTCATTATAATAAGAGTTACCTCCAAAATGTGTCCAGTTGATGGAGTCCTGGTTTGTGAGGGGGATCCTGCTCAGCTGTTTGGCGTGTATATTTCCTCCCAACTGTAGGTGTCTGTCCAGCAGCTCCGGAGGTGAGTAGGTTTCAAATATAGGGACAGGCAGATCTTCATCTACAAATGCATCACTTTCCATGATTTATGAAATTATAAGATAAGTAATACATACAACAGAATAATTGGCCAAGTAAAAACATAACAAACAAATTTGAATCCTAAGTTCTGACACTGACAATTCTGCATACTGACTTCAGCCATACATACACCAATCAAACTTTGCTCAGAATAAATCTTAGCCTCTGGCTAAGCATTTGATACCAAAAATCAAAATACCTGTAAAAAAAAAAATGCATGGAAAAACAACCCAAAAATATTTAAGGTGGCTCATTACATCCACAGTTTATTTTAGATTTCATTACAGCACCACTTTTAATGTAGATGTCAAATATCCAGAACGAGGTATTGATATCATAAATATTTTTTAGAGAATTTTTAAGCTTTTGTCTAATTTAAGTGAGATGTTCTATTTCAAGTTTATTATTACCAGAATTTCATAACTTTCAGTGTCAAATGATGGGCATCTTCTTAAGACAAGAAGTGAAAAAACCTCATAATACCTAATATTAATTTTATTAGAAAAAATAATTTTCTCATAAAAAACAATTAATGTCATTATCTTTTTAATCTGTGCACAAAACATTAAGAAAATGAGTTCTGAAGAAACACGGAATGTATATCAATGAATTACATGTGACAAATTGAATGAAAAATGTTTAAACGAAATGAAAATTCCAATTTAAAAAATATTTGGTATAAAAAGTCCACTTTTAAGAGTTATCTTTCCTAATTAGCCAAGACTCAAAACACTAAGGAACGTTTGAACATTACATCTAAGATTTAGAACAAAGCTTTAAATGGTCAGAGTGTATATTTAAATCAATAAACAAAAATATAAATTAACACCAACACAGTAAATAGTGCAAGTAAAGAACTTTTTAAATTTCAATACCGTTGCAGATTTTAACTCGAATTTCCTCCATACAAACGTGTCATCGATAGAGCATGCATCGCTATGAAATTGCACAATACTTGTTTGGCAAAGATTTCGCTGTTGTTTTCTTTTGTTTCTGCTTAAAAGCAATCCTTCTTGGTCTCTGCATAATGAATCCGTTACTTTGTTTTCACTGTTTATAACACTGCATGTTTCATCTATTTTTAAAGCGTTTTCAAGGTCAGGGTCATATGATAGAGGTACCTCTACATTTCGTCCCCAGAGGAAAACAGTCGAAACAATGGAGGCTTATTTTTTTGTGTAGTACGTCATCAAAAAGTGGTGTAATGAGCCTCCTTAAACAAGCACCTTGCACTCCTTTAATATAACCAATGCATTTATGTATACATGACAAATTTATAAAGTTCAACAAACCAACTCCTACCTGACTTACTACTGGGAGACCCTGTGGTTAGACACTGGACACTACATCTCTGACACACTGCGACCTTGGCCGGTACCAGGATAGACTTCAACAAACTCATCAAGTCACCGTCCTTATCTTTATCGACAGAGTCCTTCCTATGAAATGCAATGTTGTTGACCACATGGGATGACAGGTTTATAGTCACGTTGGTGGATTTAGATGTATCAGGGGCTGTACTGGGAGTGGATGTCCTTCTCGCTCTAATGTCCTTGACCTCAGTGACCTTTGACTGATCTGACTCTGAACACTGTCTGAAGGTCGTGGAGACAGACCTTGACAGATGGTCTTCTACTTCCTCCTCTGTGACTGGCATCTTGTGTAGGTTTGGACATGATCTAGAGAAGCTTTTTTTGCTGCTGTGCTTTTCGAGTGCTAGGATTGATTCAACCTCGTTTGTCATGCTATTGAATCGGATCCTGTTGACGCTCCGCATGAATTTGGCGACGGACTCAGCTGTCTGGAATATGGGGGGAACCGGGTTTTTAGTGAGATCAGACACCTCCTGGTCATCAATGTCTATAATTTAAATTAATCAAGTTAATCTGATATTTCAGCAACAAATGTATGGTACATTTATTTATGTTAATTGTTTTTTATTTGAGACTGATGGACCAATGAGATGTAATTTTAAAAGGGGCCTTAAGGGGGACAAAAATTATGAGAATAAGCGACCTATATTTATGCCTGATAAGCAAATTAAAGGATTCATTTTAACAGTTACTGAAAGAAAGGGACTTACTTGACATTAAAAAAAATGTGCACTATTATTACAGTCAAAATTTTAACTCTCATGAAGTTACAAGCATTAACACATTAAAAGCCTGGCCAAAATTTCCATTCACATGCAGATATTTTACAACTTACCCTCTTCAATAGCCTGTGTTTTCATAATGGCGTCTCTAGAATACGACTCCATCAGGTCTGACCTATCGGCCTCTGTGTCTTTCAGTAACCCCTCCCCCTGTATGGGGCTATCCTGGACCATCTCTGTCATTTGTTCTGGGGTACCCATGTTTCTCCTGAGGGACCCCACATCAAACTGAAGCTCCCTGGCTGCCTGCTTCACAGGGAGGGACTTGAAGATTCCCCTGGGGGGTTCTGTGGTAAACTCTGCCCTGTGGGGGGAGGGGGGAACACTGGAGGAACTAGTTTTACCCTCTACTGACCCCGGGAGGGATTTACTTGACAGGCTGAGCTTCTTCATTTCTCTGTGAGCTTTCAACCTTCCTTTGCTCTGGTTAAAAAAAAAAGAAAAGTTCAAAATTAAGATTTTAAATAAAGGATTAAAACAGATCCTGATATCATGAGACAGGGAAACAAAATGATATCGTAAAGGTCCAAGATAACTTACTTTGATGATAATCAGCTAATCCAAACATTAATTAATAATAATTAACCATCTTTCTTTTACACTGAGATACTGGAGTTGAGTATTTGAAATGTGAATCATTTATCATAGCACATCTCCATCTTTGGTTGAACTCAATTCTCCTAACTGCATGTACTCCAAGTGATGATAAAGAACATGAACATAGATAAAAAAGTAAAATATTTAAAAAGCTTATTCCATCATACTTGTACATCTATGACAATCATCTTTTTTTACCTTCTCTTCCTCAGCTGATATTGGGGGTGTGGCTCTTGGAGTAGCAGTTGTAGAGGTGTTGGCACTGGTTCCTATTGACCGAAAATTACAACATTTCAAAATCTTATATAACCACTGGTAAGTCTTGTTTTCTCATTTAAAAGTTTGGTTGAAGTTGCAGTAATGTGGGCTTTATTAAACTCAGGATATCTATATACATGTACCATTTGATGATTTGAAGTTTCTTTTTTCAAAAATATTTTTTCATTAATATATATATGAGCCACACTGGCTTCATTGTAACAAAACCAAAATGAAGTAAAATGCTTCATTGAATTATATTTTACAAAATAACTGACAAAACCAGGGGTGCAACGTGTCACTCAAGTGATGCAGATTGATATACCTTGTTGTGCCTGGTACAGACTTGTCAGGCTGCTCTCTAACACACTGGTGGCTGGGGTAGTGCGCTGTGAGGGGGGAGGGGTAGACAGACCCACAGACAGGGAGGGGCTCCAAAAGGAACCTAAATCCTGCGAGGTCACATTGGGGCTCAGCTGTGGAGGGGAAGATACTGAACTTCTCGGCTTTCTCCCTTCTGAAAAAAAAAATCAGATTTGCAATACCATATACAGAATATTTTTTACCCGATTTTATTTTTGCCCTAGCCATTGGTGGAGTATTTCAAAATGAGTCAAATTTACCAGATACAAAATGTGGTGTAAATCCATTAATTTTATACTTTTCAAACACAGTAAACTTTGATGCCTAAAAAGGCAGAATTTCAAAAAAATACGAATAATATAAAGCAGACTTGCCACGACTGAAGGAGTGTCCTAAAATTCAGTCAAAGTTGAGACTCAAATACTGTAAACCAATTATCATTCGCAACGACTATATTTCGCGATATACCGGGGATGAATTGGACGATTAATTTTTGCGATCATGCCATTCTTGGATTTGTTTTAATAGACACATACACTTCGGTTCGCGGCGAGAAATATTCGCAATGACGAGACGCTCGCAAACTTCGCCAAAAATTTCTAGCACACGAATAAAAGTTAGTTTACAGTATACGTTACAGTCAAAGCTGCAAGCTCCTTTTGATTGGTCGTTTGATAGTATGTTTAATGTCCCATTCATAAATCATTCACTTATAGAGAAGTACAAGCTCCCTTGACATACTGTATAATGGGTATTTTTCACGTGCTGCTCATTTTTACTAATTTTTACGAGTTTTATAAATCCGTAAAATTTAAATGCGTAAAATTTCACTGAAAAAAACCCGCCTAGCCTTATTTTTAACATTGTATGCATGAGAGTATCGGCTATAATTGCCATTTAATTCAGCGCCTACAGGATATAATTAGTTCTGTTGGTATTCATTAGCTTTTTTAAATTGATCATCAATTAGGATCAAACAAGTTTATCTTTATTAACGCATAAGGTATACAAACATCGTCAATTACCCGGTTACTTTTACAAGACCCACAATTTCTGATAATGATTTAATTATTATAGATCTTCAAATTATACCCATTTTTTTCAAAGTCGTTAACTCATTTTCCTATGTTTTAAGTGGGGGTATATAGTAATCGGTATTTCCGTCCATCCGTCCAGCTGTCCGTACGTCCGTCTGTTACGCTTTGGGGTACCTATCTCTTATCTGCAACTCCTCTCATACCACTGAAGGAAATTTAATGAAACTTTCACAGAATCTTTATTACATATTGCCATTGTGCACCTCCTATTTTACTTTTTGATCTGACATATATTTTGGATTTTCCAGAGCAAAACATGAATACTGCATTATAATCATATGGGAGGCGGGGGTATTATTTAGTGAGCTGATTGCTCACAGTACCTCTAGTTTTGTTTGCATTCAATAAAAACGTGACTTTTTAACACTTTGTAATATTGTCAAGTAAATCATGATGGTTTGAGTTGTCTCTCTTTATATTTCCGGTAAAATGAAGACAGGCAGGTGGTGCTCATCAATCATGATACTAAACCAAGTGTGTTTTAATTTAAAAAAAACAGGAATCTTAGAAGGGCACATGATATATAAAGTAGTGATGAAACGATTGTCGCCGACGATCGATTGTCGATCGTTTTTGGGTGTTCGATTCCGATTATCGATTGCGTTTTTCATAATCGATTGTCGCCCAAATAAACGCGCCAAAATAAACGTGTACAATTTGAACAAAACAAATACGCACGCATTAACAATGCATGTAAAAAACGAAAAGGAAAGAGGTCAACAAAAATGGCGTCCGAAGACAAAGTTAACAATTAGATAGAACATTCTGATATTGTCCTACGGACCCAGTTTAACGATGGAATTCATTCCGTGTATTCGTAATGTAGCAAAAGAAACACGGGATAACTCATACATTTACTACGGACAATCTAGAGAGTTCCGAATGTAAACATGGCAGGTAAATTTGAAGCGAGAGAAAAACGGTAAAAAAGTAATTGGTTTTTCGTCTTTATATGGATTATTTTTGAGGATAAAAGGCATAAGCAATCTTAAGAAGGTTTGTTTTGATTAAATTGGTAGTTATTTCTAGTGCAAATCCTTTTATATTCTTTAAAATCGTTTCGGAATGGATCTGCCCGATTTGCTGCATTGAAAGTTAAGTACTGTGTATGGGACTTATTCTAACTGTGGTGAAGGGCTGAGGGCTTATATTAATCTAACTAAACAACAACAAGGAGAAATTTAACCAAATCCAGAGAATGCAAAATCTGATGTCATGACAAACATTTTAAGTTTTTATGAGCAAATATTAAAAAAAAAAATTCTGTTTCTTACACAAAAAAAGTTGTTAATAAACTTGATAAAATTTTATTTTTAGTTTGTACAATAAATGATAAATGCTATAAGGAAATAGAATTTTGTAATTGAATTATCAAATAAGTCGATGATTGATCGATTAAGCTTCTCCGATTTCGATCAATTATCGATTATGAAATTTCCCCGATTATTCAACACTAATATAAAGGTAATTCAATGAACAAAGATATAATTTATTAAGGTAAGGTTTGCGTCTCCCTCCAACTCATATTTTTTTTAATATGCATACATGCTATATATCAATTTTTTCAGGGAGATTAGCTTCATCATTCAATATGATTTTCAAAGATATTGCCCGTCTCATTTTTTGAGTAAAAGACGCCAAATTTAACGTATTTCACATTTCACTTCGAATATTATTTTCATTGAAAAAATTGATTTTTTTTTAAAAATTTTCAAACTTTTATAATCAAAATGACCGGAATTAGTATAATTCATGCTTCTATTATTTAAACTTTTAATTTTCCTTTATCAAAAATGTGAAAATTTGGGTAAAAAAGAAGATTTTTCAATTTTCCTTGATAAAGTGAAACCGTTGCCATGGCAACAAAAATATAAAACCCAACGTTTTACATATCTACCAATTCCATCAAAATCCATGAAGTTATTAATTTGATCATTTTCATTAATTTGAACTAAAAAAATATGTATGTCCCCAATATTATTTCCATGGAAACAGGGGCTATATTATGGGTTCGGAACATAAAAATCAGGCTTTTATTACACTTTTAAAGACAACATTGATATCACCTTGTCATGGTGAATGTTAAAGACTAACTGTCATTATACATGTATGCCATTTTTTGAGTGAAATGCTGTAAGCATTGCATCCACGAAGCTGCTGTTTTTATAATTAAATTATTTCTTTACTTTGAAGAGTAGAAATGCTATCTTTAAAGTAATGTTTGTTTGCCCTCTCTTGACTCAGGGTAAAATTATTGGGTCAGTAGGTGAGAAAATCTTCAACAACATTTTTTAAAGGGGATAAGAGGAATAAAAAGAAAAAAATACTGCCCTGCATTGAAAAAAAAATTTTCAGTCTGGTCATTTTAGTCAGTCGGTCTGGAGAGGCCGACAACCAAACATTTTTTAAAGATGGCCTATTTCTACACTTCATGGACATTAGCTCAATCATTGGATTAGATAGTCTTAGAATCTAAATTGAAATATCAGACAGAACAAAATAAAGATGAATTCTAAGTGACATCAATTCATACTTTAATGAGCATCCATCCAACTTTCTTTAATATTCTTGAGCTGATATGGGATGACCTCTACTTTGATTGATGGCACAAATCTTTTAAGGAAACACTGAAGTACTTTTTTTTTGGTTCTTATCTATTCCAATTAATGACCCATGATCTGAAATCACATGTGTTCATTTTTACAATAACATTAAAAGGAATTGCATTTTTTGAATAGCATAAGGAATTGCACTGAGTTTCATTCACTCAATGAAATGAATAAATTTCCAATATAATGAATGAAGAATCAATATGAAATTATTGTAAACTTTACAGATTGAATCAGTGAAATGCAAATGCTTGATCAAGAAAATTAATGTTCTTGTCATGCACAATCTGTATCTCTTTTTTATTAATTAGAAAATGAGATACATTTGTATTAATTAAAATCAAACCTCATTTAAAAAGGTAACTTGAACAATTGAATACCTGTTCTGAGGCCTAAAAAGCAAGGATTTTATTTTTCATAATTTCTTGAATGAATGCATTTTTTTTTTATTTTTTGGCAATGTTGGGATATTAGTCACATCCTGACATCCTTGCACCGTTTATTCATCGTTTTTAAATCCGTAGTCAGAAGATCATTCATAACTTTCAGTAAAATGAATTGTTAAATAATTACCTGATGAAAATACTATCAACGATCAAACTGTCAACATCATCATTGGACATGGTCAAATGCACCGTGACTTTTCTTCCCTGTTCGGACTGCATATAGCATAATACTTTACAGGATACTCTCAGGTCTTTTCTTTTTTCTTTCCAATTCTCACTTAAAATTTTAGTGTAGTGGTGAAGCGAGAAACACACATCAGCACAATGCGTCAATGACTTTCTTCTGATCGGAATTGCCGTGCAACTTGCCACGTTTCGTATCGAAAATAAACAAGTCCTCCTTTATTGGTTCATCCACATGCATCACGCTAATCTCAAAGGCTTCTAAGATTCCTATGCTTTGATTTGTTATGACTTTCTCATGAAAACGTCCTTCGTTTTTAGTCCTAACATTAAGTGACAACAAACATCAAGTATGACAGAGGAAATTCGTTACCGAGATGCTTAGCATCGCTGGTCTAAATTCGCCTGTTTCAAACGCTTTGGTGATTCGCAAGAGTTATCTCCCTGTAAACGCAAACCTTACCTTAAATCGAGATTTGATATCGCGGGAATAATTTCATTTTGATTTTTACGTCAGGTTTTTCAGATGCATTAGGCCTATAGGTAAAGCATTCTAAATGCTAAAATATTAATCGGGAATTTCACCTCCAATGGTTTTAATTTTTACGGACATGCTCAATTCGTAAAAAATTAATGCGTAAAAATTTAAATCACCTTATTTCAGCCAAAATTCGTAAAAATTTACAGCAGTAAAAAATTAAAATAACCCGTTATACGGTATCTCTGGTATTCAAGATGTACTTTAATTCATGACTCTTAAGTTCAATGCTACAAGCTAGCGAACATTTAACTTACCTAGGGAAGATTTCCTCCTGCTTCTGTTGTCGGCGGTCAGGGACATCTTGTAGGGGGAGGAGGCGATAGGACAGGATATCTCCTCCCAGGTCCCCTCAATCTGGTCCAGGGACATCTTGGCACACTGGACAATCACATCATGATCCTCCAGAGACTTCCATCTACAGAGAGAACATTCTATTAGTCCATTACATACAAACTATTCTGAAAATATTTCGAAAAGGATCCTAATCATACAGTTAATCCTTATAATAACAATTAAGGTGTTGTCTAGACTAATCACAGATAGGTATAAATGTTGATACCGCTTGGCATCCATTTCTTTTTCTCTTGTGCCATTGATGAGGTGGGGATGAAGACGTACTCTCTCAAGCATTGGCTGTACAGAAAATCAACATGTACAATAGATCAGTTTCAGAAACATTTTCAAGTACATGTCATACAATTATTTCTAATTTTTTGTTATGAAATGAAGCATGTGACCCCGTAATAAGAGATCTAGAGATACATACTTTGATGGCCTCCTCATACACGGTGGCATTTTCCTTTTTACAGTAGTGGTGTCTGAGGTAGGTCAGAAAAGTGTAGGGAAACATGCCGTACAAACGATGGAAAAGTCCGTACAGGGCCACTTGTAGGTGTAGTAGGAATATGTCAGGTACGTTACCTGGAATAAACAAAAGACTCTCTCCTTGAATTCAAGAATAAGGCAAGCTCTTGTGGTATAAGTTTTATTGATAAATAATTATTTACTATGATCATTCCAACAATCTGGAAGAAGAAAAATCCGCTCTATATTTAAAAATAACAGTGTTCCCCTGGCCAAGAACAAAGACATTATAGACAACGTCTGTAAAATACAGTGAATTTATGATACATGTATTTATAGCCAAAATAAAAATTTTAATTCTTTGCACTGTAAATTTATATCCCATTTAGGATGTTATATCCCAAGCGGCCTATGATATCCCATTTGGGTGAGTGGTCCCAACCTGTTAAATCTACTAAACATATAATCAAGCATAACAATATGTATCTTCTAGCATATAATAAGCATAAATTGATTACAATCTTTGTCTGGAAATTCAGTTTGTTATGCACAATATCCATTAAATGATAAAATGTTTGGCATGTACAAATCATTTCAAACATTTTACATCTTATGAAAATAAAACTATGACTACATGACTAAATATCACATCATACATATATACATCATAGCCTACTTGACTTTGTTGTTTTAAAACACTGTTACAATTTCTATTCTACTTGGATGCCATTTAATTTGGAATTATTCCACTGAGTCCATAGATATCAATAATGAAAAAAGTGTATAGTATGAGTAGATCAGAAAATTGTGATTCAAGAATTAATTGTGCTTCAAATAAATTAAGCTATCAATAGAGTATTATACTAATGTTACTGAAGAGAGGGATGGTGTAAAAATAATTATTTCCAGAATTTTCAACTGGAAAACTTCACATTATATTTACAGTAATTTTTTTCAGGATTACAAAACTTGTTAAAATTTACATAGAAAAATAATTTTTAATGACATCTACATGTAGCCCAATTGTTATGTTTGCTACTGAAGCTTATGCATAGGACACACACAAATAAATGATTTGGGATTATCAAAATGACAACTTTTTTTTTACATACACATTTAATGAGGATTTCATGGGATTTTAGAAACATGACGCATCCTTCACAATAATATTCATATAGTGAATAAAGTTTAACGGGTAAATTTCAATATTTTTGGATTGAAATACATGTATGTAATAAGTATGTACCTATTACTTCCTGGTATTTAATAGCTGAACAACTAATTCCAGAAAAAAACATTAAAATATTCCAACACATTATTATCAGTTAGTTTTGCCACCATACATGTATGTGTCAAACAAAATTCATTACAGAATGATACTTTGAAACCCTCCATACAAGGAAAAATCATTATCAATAAAAAAAAAATCAGAACTTAAAGGACTAGTGTGAAAAATTATTATGCCTATAATCTTTATTAATACACATATAGCCATTTCTTTGAATTTTTTTTTCAAAAAAGGACTTGAATAATTGTTCTTTATATATATGTTAGTGGCTGATTATCAATATTAAAATCTGGTTCTACTTCAGGGATGCATCTCTAATTCTCAAATTGAAGAATGTTTTTTTTTTTTTTAAATTCCATGATATACCAAATGAAAGCATGCCATGACAAAAATCACACACATAATATTTACCCTCCTTGGGAGAACCTATCACAAATCATAACATCATTTTATATCATATACCAGCAAAAAAAAATTAAAATAGAAATTACTACATGACTGTAAATTGGTTTTCTAAACTTCAAGCACTACAACTATCTTTTTTATTGAAATGGGTATATACTTTGCAAACACAGAATGAACTTACTTGGCTTTTTGACATTGAAATTAATAAGATGACCAAAAATATCAAAGATATCTGGAAGGTGTTTCCCAACAAGTGAAGGAATAGCCGGCAGTAAGATAGTGATGGCCATCACACCGGTCATCAGAAGGGGGATGTCTGTGTCTGTCTGTAATGGACAATAAAATACTGTAGATCCCTAAATTTTCGCGAGACCTTATTTTTGCAAGATAGTAATTGACGCTTGGTTAGCGAGACAAAATTTTCATGAATTGTGGTTATTGCTCTATATAATCTTAAGGAATGCTATTATACACAAGAATTAAATTTTCGAGAGCAAACTGTCTCGCATTATTACGCGAAAATAAAGTTCTCGCGAATAAAAAGTGAATTACAGTACTAGCATGTATAGAAATGTTTCTGATGTTCATTTCTTACTTTGACATTTAAAAGATGTTCAAAAAATGTTCTCATCTGTCTAACATAGAAATGAAAATCTGCATCAGATAACCATGATGATAACTAATGGATTATAGATTTATTAATGAATATTATTATTCTGTCCCAGTAACCAAATAACCAGTTACAAATTGCCCTCTCTAACAGCTGACATTTGAGACCCTGACCTTCAGACATTTGATGAGAGCTGGAAATATGGGCGGCTTTATCAGTTTGTGGACCCACATGGGTTGTTTACACACTACATGTAGAAGAAGCTTCATCGCCAGAAGCTGGTGCTTGTCACTCCGGATCCCATCTGTTATTTTTTCCACAAGATGCTGCAGAGTTAAAGGGAAAAACATGAGGTCAGAATAAAGCAATCTTACCATTACACTACCATATACCGGTAATAAGTAAAATTCATGGCAAATACAGTATGAATCTGGCTTCAAGATCATAAATTGAGAACAGACTTAACTCACTTAAGTCAAATTTTTCAATTTTAAAAATCTTGAATTCTTCATAAGATAAGGCAGATAAATTGTCAGGTTTGTGTAAATAAGCAAATTCACATGCATATGGAAAATTTTGTTTCATTACCATAATTATTTCCCAAATCATATTGATTTGAAAATTTGACATGTCTGTTCTCAGTTTATGGTCTTGGGGCCTGGTATTCAAATTATTTTTAGAATAAATTTTAGATATTAAATATGCATTTATATAACTTATATTTTTCCTTTTACATATTGACTGTGTGCAAGAGAAACTAGACTTCTCAAATCAATTTCCTTAGCCTACTGTTTACCACATGCATATCATTTTAAAATCCACAAGATAAATGTTTTTATACCTTGTCGTGTGGTTCTCGGACAGACGTGAGAATGTCAATGACACGGTCAGTCTGGGCTATATAGTAGTAGTCCACTAAACTGTTCATCAGCCATGCCTCCTTCACTGTACAAAAAAATATAACATATAAATCTAACCAATGCACTTAAATAAAGACAATAAAGGAAAAATTGTTAACATGGTAAATAGTAGCAGTCTCATGTAACAAAGAAAATATTAATTTTACTGCAGATATTAAAAAAAAAAATCTTTGCAGATTAGTTAATGATACAAATAGTAAGTACTGTACATCCTAATGCTTGTTAAAAGTAAATGTTAGCTATTTTGAATGATAAGAATGATGGAGAGTATATAGAGTTTTTCCGGGCCCTGTTTACCGGTGCTCAGGTGCTGCTGAATCTCCTCTGTGATTTCATCCACAGTTTTCAGCTGGTTAGACTCCAATAAACTGAAGAGTTCCCGAACATCCACCTGCACCCCACGACCATCAACTGAGTTCACAGCCATACTGCTATCTGAGTATAAGTAAAACGCTTATTAAAAAAAGGTTAAGAATTTATAAAAAGAAAATATAATTGTTATGAATCTTAATAAAAACTACTTTCTTCTTTACTGCTCTTATTTTCTTTCCAGAGCACACTCCAAACAAAACATATTTGCATTCCATCCTATATTGGACAAAAACCACAGTGGCTCTTAAGATTGTATTCTTTCTATTTGACCATCCATACACTATAAAATTCACATTATGATAGAGCTAGAGACTGTTTGAAAATGTCTGTGATGGCCATAAAGGTTTGATCATACATGGCAACATAGCTTATTTCTGTTGTATAGAAAAAATGCTTGAATATATCATGCCACTGCAAACGGCCCATTAAATTAGTTACGGTTCATGAAATGGTCATCTGAGTGCCCTTTATTCGTAAATGAACGAACAATCATATATTCTCAGGAAAGCCCCTTTATTTTGCCCTGACCTACTCATTTGGATATGCCAAACAGCCCTAAAAATCAAGCTATGTGTAGCTAAATATAGAAGTATTGATGAGATAACTACCATACACTTAAGCATGCCTCATATCATTTTGTTAGGTAAAAAGATTTTGCTAAATTGCTAAATTTAACCTACTCACCAATCACTTCTGCACTGTCTTGCTGTCTAACATCACGAGAGGACCGATTTATTAGAAAAGTCGGTGAGGGGATGAACAGGATACTGTGTCTAACATTTGTCGCTGAGACTTACTAAGCTGATATAACTAATTGAATTGATAAAATGCAATATATATAAAACAAATATAAAAATCAAATTCTCTTGTAGAATCACGCATTTGTCTCAGTAAATAAACCTTTTTTCCAACAATTTAATCCTAAGATACCTTTAAATAATGGACTCTGCCAATGAATACCGGATGTTGTTTAGTAGGCGTTAAAATGAACATGATGAAATCCTACAAATACTTGTAAACATTTTTTTCCCGTTGCTTGCTGACATCAAAATTCTTATATATTTTTCTTAAATATTTTTTTTAAATATTTTTTTTTAGTATTTACACACATAGCATAAAAAATGGGGGTAATTATGCTTCATTTGGCGCTACGGTACATTTCAATATGACCCTTTTGCACTAAAAATTGTTTCTTTTCAAGTGAAACACAAATCATTTCTCATCTGATATTTTTTATCACGGAACCAAATAAACTTTTATTTTATTTCTAAAAAAAAAATAAAAAATAATGAAAAGAAAAAAATTCAAATTACCTCGCATAATCACTGAATTAGCCTTACTGAACTTTCTGCACACAGAAAATGTCATTTTTCTGTATTCAGAAGTTTTTAAAAAGTGGGTCTATGATATGACGGAAAAATTTCAGTATAATATTAATACTTAACAGAGTTATAATTTATTGGCTTTACTTTACTGAACTTTCAGAATGTACTTGCTATATTTTTTAAATTCATAATTAATGTAAAGATATAACAAATAAAAGTCAATACATATTTCAGGACCAGCAGAAAACGTTTCACTGCACAAAATAACTTTGTTTGTAGCCTATATTGAATGATCGTCTCAAGCGACAGTCCGAAGAATGGGAAAAGATCGTACATTTTGGCCGTGGTTTGCGAAGAGGCCGCTGGATTGGAATTCTATGAACAAACAGTGCCGTAAATACCACAAAATAGAAAAATAATCATTTTCTTCTTTAAAAAATAACCTTCCGCCACATAATATAGTTTCTCACTTAGGTCTAATGCTTTTTTATGGAACTTTTCTCGTGGACTATTAATTGAATAGTGTAGAATTTAATTTGCATTGTAAAATCTGAATTTATCTTAAGAACTAAATTATGATGTAGAAGAAGATGGGCGTATAAGGCGGGCAGAATGCCTATAGCGCGACAGATAAGAAGTGAAAAAATTTAATCTCAATTATATCCAAATTTTATGTCATATCTCATCTAGTATTAGAGTATACTTAATGTAAATCTTTATAATTTACAAAAATATCACAAAAACTGAAAATATTTGCCTATGTAAAAGCATTCACAGACTTAAAAGAACAAAAACGATCATTTTTTCATACTTTAAAAAAAAATTTCAATGTGAGTGGGTCTTCGCTCCATTTTTTTGAAAGATAATCCTAAAAGTTTGCGATAAAATGCATATTTTTTGGTTTACTAAAAAATGGAGGGAAGACCCACTCTACCTTAAAAATACACTTTTATGACAAAATATTCGCATCTTTCCGAGAAATACTTCAAGTCCATTAAGTCAAGGGTCATATCACAAACATGATTTAAATGCCACTACAACACATCAGCCATGTAGCATAGTGGTTAGCGCGTTACTCTCAAAGCAGTCTGACACGTCGGTATTTTATTGCTGGGGTTCGAATCCCAGGAATAACATGGATTATTTTTATAAATGAAATTTTTTAAAGAAATTTTTTTTTTCTCAGAAAGTTTTTTTCCTCATAATTTCATAAATCTTAAATAATGAGATGTAAATTTAGATACTCAATTTACATATCAAATGTGATTTCTTAATATCTGACGCTATAGGCATTCTGCCCGCCTTATCCGCCCATCTTCTTTTAGAAATAATGATCCAGACAAAAATCTGCTCAGAAGCTCAGGATCGAACTACCATACATGTAAGTTCTGCTTAAAACACACTTTTCTTACTTCAAAATATTTTACACTGATTTATTATAACTTATTGCTCTGAATTCTAATATACTTTTCTGTTTCATAACAAAGTCTGTAGAAAAAAGAAAATATGAACCAGTGAATTTATTTCACTCTATAAAATGATTAATCATGAAATTCAACTTTTGGTCTTTTGGACCTTAAGGGTCCTTCTTGATTCAGTTAAAAAGTTTCATCACCATAATTTTCCACATTGCAGAAGCTCTGAGAGGACTAGACCGAGTTACTTTCTTGAAGCATTTCATGCGACATCTAAATTTTATCTGTGATATTTTTGGCGTTTTGACATCGTGAAGAACTTTCCTGAAAGCATAGAAAGTACAGTGTGACGGATTACACAGGTGCAGGATTAGACAGTGTTCACAGTAATAATGGTATACAATTGCATCGCTAAAGTTTATGGGAATTTTGAGATAACCGTCTAGACTGAGTGTCACACAGAGACAGAATGAAAGATCGACAGACAGACGGACGGACAGACCAATATTATTATTATTCCTCACATTTAACAGAACCGATAGAAAAGACCTGCATGGCCACAGGTGCTAAGACAACCCTCTTCTTCTTACTTTACCTCTAAGCCTTCCCGCCTCATTCTAAAAACAATTTGCTATTATTGATTTGCACATAAAAATTGATATGAAACAAAAAAAAAAAAAAAAAAAACAAAACAAAAAAAAAAAAAACATAACAAAAAAAACCATTAACATTGAAGGTTTATTTGTAGAAACCGATGTATTAAAATCTTGAGCTTTCTCTACTGTACTGAACTTGTCCGTTTTATATTTACAATCGTGTTATCTCGTTGTTAAGCGCTCTTAATCAAGCAGTACGTATTCAATGTTATCACTGATTTCTGTTAGTGTTTGTCTTTCTGTTTTCTCCACAGTTACACAGGCTGTCTACAGATTAGGTAGGTACAGTTTTTCACTATTTTTTTTTACCAATAATATACGATCATTTCATGCATGTGCATTTAAATTTCTTAAAACAATACAAAAATGTCAATATACGGCATGACGTACAGGGCTTGTATGTGTATGTAGAACCAGGGGAGGGGGGGG
>PRKT01000159.1:434900-464738 GCA_003671525.1 Saccostrea glomerata | reverse complement strand
TAAGTTTAAAATTATGTACATACTCGTTGCAATTTGAGTTTTACAGAAGCGGGGAGTCTCTAATTCTTTCTTCTATTTTTTTAAAAGCTCCATTTCAGTGTAACTCACGTTGCTTGTCGCGAAAAATGGGGTGTCCTAGAATATTGCTACGAATATTTTTCTCGTTTCTAAAAATATGGGAGTGTCATTATGTTATATGACTCAGAACTTTTCATCCAAACGGAAAATTTTACCACTTCAATGCGCTTCATTGTACCTAATGTGGCCTTGGGGTCATGGTTGGACAATCTAGAATTTAGAATCTACACTACCAAAGGATGCCTCCTCATATGTTTCAGCTTTTATGGTCTAGTGGTTCTTGAGAAGAAGTTGTTTAAAAATTTCCTTTATATTTTCAACGGATTCCCTATTGTGGCCCCAAAATACCCCCAGGCCTCATAATTTTAACAATTTAGAGTCAACACTGCCCAAGATGCATCCATATAAGTTTAAGCTTTTCTGGCCCAGTGGTTATTGATAAGATTTTTTAATAACCCCATCCTTTTTTTGTCTTTTATTGGTCATCTTCCCTTATAAGGTTTAAGACTCTAAACTCCTCTGTACCCAATGATGCTTTTACCACGTCTGATTAAAATTGGCCCAGTGGTTCTTGAGAAGATGTCGAAAATGTGAAAAGTTTACAGACGGACGGAAGGCAGACAACGGGTGATCAGAAAAGCTCATTAGAGCTTTCAGCTCAGGTAAGTTAATAAAATGATTCAGATTATGAAAAGATATTTTGATGACTGTATTCTTATTATTTTTTCTTTGTGTTTTGGAAAATTCCGTCTAGTTGTCTGCAAAAGTACATATAGTCTTCTCCTGTATTGCTAGCACCCTTATCTTTGAAAGGTATAAAAACAGAGATCATTCGATAGTCACGTAAGTTTCCTTTTTATATTGATTTCGCCTGTTTATTTTCAGCTGGATTACCCTGGACACGACTTCCACACATTAACCCTGCACAAATTGTCGTAGCCAGGAAAATAAGACATTTCTTCACTGGGGATCTCAATGAGCAGGCAAGAAACATTCTATAGATTTTATAAGACTCGTATTTTCCCTGCAAATGCTTATATTTAAATAAAAGTGGAGTTTTTGTCTTTGTAGATTGTGGGCCACCCTCCATTTCCTGGCCTGGAGAAGAATTACTTGCGTGCGCAAATTGCGCGTATCAGTGCCGCTACAACTGTATCGCCAATCGGTTATTTCCGGTTCGACGATAATGAAGAAGAGGAAGATGCAGAAGAATCGGGTTTGGAATACGGATGTTTTTAATAAGATCAAATGAGTCATGCAGTCTAAAGAAATACAATTTCTGCGAAAAGGACCTAGCTGCTATATAAAATACTTGTTAACTTCTATAAACGAATCAATGCAATTTCGTTTTACTCTTGCTGCAAATGTTTTTGAAATCATTTACATTTGTATTTTCGTTGGAATCTTCATTTTGTTGTTTTATTACATGGTATAGATGAAAAGACCCACGCGAATTCATGCACTTCGAGAACTTTTTAAACGAACCAGCATTTTGCTTTTTCGTTTATCCTCATGAATAGATTTCCCTTTTCAAACCACGAATATTTTACCCCCACAAAAGAAGTGATTATAATGAGTATAAAATACATTCTATACGTACAAAGAAAAAATCTAAGGCGGATCTAGGGCGGCACGCCGGGCGTGCCCCCCCCCCCCCCCCGTTTGAGATTTTTGTATGTAAAATTTGTGTGTCCATTATCCTAATATCAAGTACAAAAACATCTCTTATTTATAAGAACTTATTTGTAAGTTCTTACAAATAAGAGATGTTTTTTCCTTCGCTCCCAGACTCCCCAAAAAGACCTTGTCTTACACCTACTGGGAGCTTCGGTACAACCACCAGACCCCTGCCTTCTACTGCGCCCCACTCCCGTTACGAAATTCCTGGATCCGCCACTGAAAATTTTGCTGGTATTTATCAATGAAATATTTTAGCTCTAGTTATAAATTCTGTTAATCAGCTCCACTTTTTAAAAAAATATTTTCAGGAACAAACGGCAGAAATAATTGTATTATTGACCAGGAATTCGAGGGAATGCCATTACGGGATCTTTGTGACCCAACAGGACAAACTTGGTGCCATCACATGCAGTCCATTTTACCTCAGGTATTTGCACTCAAATTTAAATTTGGGGTATTTTTAAAAGAATTTCAGATAAGATGAACATAGTACAGACAATTACATTAAATACATTAAATACATTAGATAAACTCAGCAAGAGAAACAAGTGTACAAATGAAAAAAAAAATCTTTATACATGCATATCTATAAGCCAAGGAATTTAATCTGTTCTCACTTGTTCCGAATCCTTTGAGGGAGCAAGAATACATACTTTGATAGACCATTCAAACCAGCATTTAATTGTTATACAGGGTAGAAACACGTGGCATAACCCGATGGAGGGGAAGTCAGGCGAGGGAGTTGAGGAAGATTCTGACGAGGAAGAACGAAACGAACCTGATGAACCGGAACCGGAAGTAGGCCCGCCATTATTGACTCCAGCTTCTGAAGATAAACGTATGACACTCTCAGTCTCATTAAATCGGACCATTATTAAACATATCAAAGAGAGCTTGTTCTATGAAACATGCAATGTAACCACAAATGATTTTTTTTTAAAATTTAAAACGTAAGTAATATGTTATGATAGGAACACCCACAGCCGTCAAAATGGTCTATCGCGTAGCATGAGTGGCTACAGACGTGTTTGGCCCCAGCAGATCATATAAATTAAGAATAGGAAACTTAGAAACTAGTGTCGATTATTGGATATTTCTTTTCAATTTTGTAGCGATAATTGATTCGCCGGCGTGGATAGCCCGGATTTCCTCACGTCTGGTGCCAGAGTTTGCTGTTGCTGTGTTGCAGTCCAATACATGGCCGGGATCGTGGACTTTTGGAGCCGAGAGGGGGCGGTAAGTTGTTTGCAGTCCAATCAAAATAAAAAATGCAGAAAATTGTCCTGCATTAAATCAGATCTGCCAAACGACATATTTCTTCATCACTGCACATTTAATGATTTTAGTGGTATAATAGTTTTATCTTGCTTTGAGATCATGTAATCACTGTGAAATTAGGCAAATATAACTTTCCACAGTACTTGACAGAGAAATTGAATATGGATAATAATTATATTCAATTGTTCTTTTAAGATACTTCACCTCAATATACGTTGGTTGGGGACAGAAAAGTCTTGGTGATGCATTCGAACCGGAACTGCCGCCAGATATTATGGATGAGTTTCCCAGTGGACCGGAAATCACTGAAGCAGACGACCCTTCACCGGAAGAAGAGTCTGCATTTAAGGCTGCATTGGCGGACAAAGAGTTTGATGCCGAGTTTGGCGAAGACCAAGGGGAAGAGGAAACCTCGGATGTGGACGATTAACTCAGAGGGGTTCCGTTGTAGAAGGATTGTGAATGAAAATTCGTAAACATTATAAGCTGTTAAAAAATAAAAATTTAAAATATTTTTTGTTTGCAAACAACTTATGTTTGTATTCTTCCTAATATAAATATTTCGATATATTGACTCTATTGTCGGTAAAATAAAATTTGAAAAACATATAATGGAGTTATTTCTTAATATTTTTTGACGATAGGAAAAATATATAGACAAGTAGCTTATAAATATATACACTTAGATGACTAACTAGACGACTTTCGAGACATTTTTTATTCTATCGTTATTCATTAGCTAATTCAGACAGCCGATTAATGACCAGTCCAACGATTTGACACGCATGGTGATGAACCGTGTTCTAGTTTATGACTGTATTTGTACCCCCGAATCTAAGCTATATAATGACAACTAGATTGGTTTATTTTTATTTTTCCAAGGCAGCATTTCATATGAACATAGCATATTTTAATGCAATCGAATGAATTTTCTATATGTTCGATACAGAGGAAATATCTTTGAAGGACTGCTAAACGTTTCCTTTTCTATAAGTTCCTTTCCAAACCCCTTTCCATTTCATTCGACGTTTTACTGTCACAAATGCTAATCTATTGACAATCCTTAAGTCTGATTTATTTTTCTCATTACTTTAATACAAAGTTAAAGAGATGTCACAGATCACCAAAATTGAAATTTCTCCAAGTTGACAAGACAACGATGTAGAAGTATTTATAGACATGAATAGTTTATGTGAGTACAATGAGGCAAATTGTTGTCACGGTAGTAAGAAAAAATAAAAGTAGTCCGTAAATTCCATACGCCAAAGCAGAGTAGACTTTATCATCTAGCAATGGGTCCTGAAAGAAAAAAATTAATATTTTGAATCCCAACTCTAGAACTCTACATGCAAGAAGATAAAATTGATCAATATATATGGGATATCATCAGCTATCTCGAAAGCAAAAGTGTATATATGCTGATCTCATTTAGGAAATTGGCCTTTATTGATGTGAACTAAACGTATATGTTACTTAATGAATAACTGATAAACTGACATTGATAACCACTCTAACTGAAATCTTATAATGAGAATATAACAGGTTGAACGAAATGATTCAATTCTTAGCTGTGGTGACCCAAAAAAATTCTAGAGGGGCCGTAATTTATCAAAACATGAAAATCCTTTTGCCAGGAATTCACCATTTTTTAAAACCAGCAATGGTTTACAATTTACATGCTTTACTTCAATGCGATTTTTGATTTTCGGTGCCATGCATACTGAATTAGGGGGCCCAAATAAAATATTTAGATTTGTCCACGATTTTGTAACCACCCTGATAATTATGACATAACCGAGAGGGCTCTGATGATAATCAATGAAATATATTTGCATATCCACTACTCTCTCTCACTATAATTATTTATTATACCTCTGTGAATTTGTTCAATATAAAAACATGAAGAATAAACATATTATCTTTTCCAAATAACCCCTACTGTGAAATATTTTTTGTGCTATCGGCCCATGGTGAAATAGTCATCAAACTATTCACCGGCAGCATTCTGTTTCCCTCGCTTTTCATCTCGGAAAACTTCTGGTTTTATACGGATTGTGACGCGTATATATTATGACGTAACAAAAGTTAAGTCAGCATCGGTATAATATGGAATATCATAATTGTGTGTACCCTGGACGCCCAAAAGTTAACAAAAGTTAAGTCAGCATCGGTATAATAAAACACCTATTTACTGACTATTCGGACAATAGCAAGTTTATCGTCCCCCTCGACAGCAAACTATTTCCCTCGGCTGCGCCTCGGGAAATAGCTTGCTGTCTTGGGGAACGATAAACTTGCTATTGTCCTCATAGCCAGTAAATAGGTGTATAATATATAGTCTTAAACTGCGGTTATTGGACTATAGACGCAACTGCTCCTGCTAAGAGTGCAACTGCTCTATCACACTCGTGTAGAACAATCTCTCCTACACTTTTCTAACGTGTTGAGAAGTATATATATGAAATGTTTCATAAAGGGAATAAAAATAAGTTTTTAATAATATTCTTTGAAAAAAAAGGAAATTCAAAATATTTAAAATTGCTGATTAATATCTTTAAAAATTCAATTTTGGTCAAGGTATTTAATTGTATAATAAAACTTTTAGAAAATTGTAGAGAACTGCCATATTCTTATTTTTTGTATCATGCATATTTTAACAAAGAACGATAACTTTTCACACTTGGGTAATAACATTCATAAAGAGAAAATTTCTTTAACTAGTTTATCTATTTCAAGAATGATTTCAGCTGTAAAAAATAAATTTAAAAAACTATAAGAAAAAATTATAGAAAAGCATTCTGGAGTAATAATCATTATAAAAGCATTCTCATTTTTCATCATAGTGTTAAATTATAAATTTTGGTCAGAGGGTTTTAATAACGTTGATCGATGACGTCAAACTGCATCAAAACGAAAATGTGATGACGGCGCTGCTTGTATCCAGATAACTGTGTTTGAGAGGGAAATACTTTACAAATAAATGTATGTTTGTGATTTATTAGAGAAAAGGAGCATTAATCAACTTTACTGATTTTAAAGCCGTATGATTTTCTTCACTGAAGACAAGAAGCTGCGTCCTTATGTAAGTCAGGATTTCCTCTGATATTCTTGAAAAAAAAAATCAAAGAATGCAAATATAAGTAATAAACAACGATTATTCAGTGAACATGGCATTATGAATAGCAATAGCTCTGCTGGCAATTGCTATTCATAACGCCATGTTCACTGAATAACGTTGTTTATATCTTAAATAATAATTATGTTCCCATTCTTCTTTAATGTAAAACTAAAAAAAAAAACAACTGGTGCTCCCATTTCGCTAACGTAAACTCTGAGGTTAATTACAGGGGCTAGGATACAGATTCGAAGCTCATTCTCCCCCCAATTTTTTTTCTAAATAACATCATGACTTGATAAGTTGTAAGAGAATTTATCACCGAAAAATATTTAAATTGTTTTTAGAACTTTTCTGAATAAAACTACGAATTTCGGGACGCGTTCGATTGACACATATTCTTGCAATTTAAAAAAGAAATCGTCTGATCCACAATATTTTAAAAAGTAGAAATTTTGTTGTGTATTTATGAAAAACATGTAAACTATTAACCAGAAAGTTAAGAGAGCAAAACCAACTCATTAGTATTGTCAATCCGCGCTCATTGACGTGTGCAGACTAAAAAAATGAACACATCTGGTAAAACGTAAACACGCTCGTGTCCAGTTTACAAACACGTGTGATTGACGTGATATAAGGGATATTGAAGTGGTTATTTAATTAATGGAATAATTATGTAAGTTCAAATCATTAAACTGTAGTTATTTTTTAAATAAAATTGAAAATTCAAACTGTAAACAATATGGAGCTGTGCCCAATTCACTTTAAGGTTTAAGGCGAGATAGGAACACAAAAACATCTAATTAAGTTTTAGTAAAGTATATATAGCTGCATTGTCATAAAATTAAAAAAATAAGTTTCATTAATTTTCTGACACTGTTGTTGAAATTGCAAAGTACTTTGTACTGTGTACATCATAATGTACATCACAATCGAACATGCCCCAAAATAAAAGAAACGTGTATTCTACGGCATCCTTGAAAAAAATAAATTTTTGCTGAATGTTAAAATGATTTATAGATTTTTTAAAAAGTAAATGCTTAGGACATTTTTTTGAAAATTGGTTTCAGAAAGATCAATACCTTTTTAAAAGTTTTAAAAACGCCTTTTAAACTTGAATAGTACTTCGTCTACTTTATTACGAAAGATGTGGTTTAACAATAGACGTATCTGTACTGGTAACATGTTAAAATTAAAATGAATTGGCTGGTCCATATAATTACCGTGAGACTAAGGTGACTGGCATGTGGACTCGCCGTTTTGTCTTTGTGTTGGAGGGTCGTCGCTTGGTTTCCATATTGTTGGTGTCCATTGTGCCTAACTAGGGGCTGACTCGTGCGGGAGTCCCGGGGGCTGGACGTTCGACTGGGCGTGGTAGAATAAGCCTTGTTATCGTGTGAAGAAGCAGACGACTGTTTGAGGAGGGTAGCAATGAAATCTTCCTCTGGTTGATCAGGGTAAGATTCCATTGTATGAAATTCACTCCGGAAAGTATGAAGAATATGATTTTGCGAACAATTCCGTAAATCTTTCAGATCTAAACATCCAATACATTAAGTGAAAATATGTTTCCAGCGAGGAACATTAAAATGGTATAGACTTTAGTTGTTGCATATTTGCGTTACTATATTTCTGTGGAAACTTTTAGAAGTTAAATCCAATCACACACATCCTCTGTCATTTGTGCAGGTTTACCTCTCTACATAAACGGCTTATGCTGTTGACATATTCAATTATCATCCACAAATACAATTGACGGCAGATCAATAAGAAACACATCTGTATATAACCACTCGCCGATAATCCGTATAAACCCTCATGCAATCCTATTAACATGCAATAGTCAATGCTGAAAGATTTTTGTAAATTTTGCCGTTTTATTTCACTTCAGAGGGGAAAAAAGCTCGGCTGCTCCTGCTTTGTACAAACAATTTAACAGCCTGCCAAAATCAATGAATAATTTACATCTTTATTCTTCGTTTACATTTTGTATTTTGTGAACTGGCCGGGGTCCAAAGAAATGATGATTTCAAACTTTTAATTTCCTCTGCCGTGATATTTTCGTTTACTATCCGTCTAATGCAAGATGAACCATAAACAGAAATTAAAGTCCGCCTAGGTTTTGTATCTCGTTTTAAGAGGGCTCATAACCAGGGAATCCAATAACATTTTCTCATTAAGGCCTTCTTTAAATTCAATGTACGTTTGTGTCCGAGAACTGAGAAGTTTGTGATATCATATAAACTGAGCTCTGGCGTGTATGATTCCTCCTCGGGTGATTAGCATTAAGGAAGTTTTGCAGGGTTCATTACTTCCGCCCATACCTTGACTGGCGCCTACATGCATTGGGCATTGAAGACTGAAAGACGATTTCCTACATCACGCTTACAACACACATCCTTTACAAAGCAAATCATATTTTTATAAAATATAAATTGATTACTTTTATGCTGCATTCTCTTTGAGATATTGGACGACAGGTTACAGATCTGACGAAGGTTTGCGAAAAAAGCCCTTTGTCTGAGTGAAGATTCTTCAAAGCATTACGACTACATATCTTTTTTAACTTAGAATGAAATTCTACTCTTTTAAAGAAATAATGATATGTCTATGAAAATGCATGGTGAACTTTATGTAAAGCTTGTGAAACAAAGTGTTCATAATGTGAGTTGTAGAAAATCAAGAAGATCCTTCAGTAGTTTCCGAACTCGACCAAGAGAACAGTCACAATACAGGCGAGAACGAACAAAATGCAGCCGTAAATACTGTAAGCAATGGCGGCGTACTCAGAGTCGTGCATCCAGCGGGGCTGAAAAACAAATTAAATTGACTATATAAAAGATAAAATCTAAAGATTCTGATACTTTAATGTAGATAACTTAAGAAAGTCCATTAAAATATCGATATCAATGGTTTAACAAAATACTACAACTGTATAATTATCAGATGGTGTCACGCCTCAGATATTAATGATTGTTTTATATTATACTAAAAATCTAGCTACAACAGACACAGGTATCCAATTAGATACACTTGTCAACTCTGTACTGTGCTGGTTAGATCTACAGTTGTATATTAAATCATCAATAATGTGAAAATTAAGAAAATATATTGATCTGCAACCAAAACAATGTTAAAGTCCATTGGTTCATCTTATCTTTTGTCTCTATACATATCGTAAAGAGAGCTCTTTTAATGTATCAGTCGAAAACGATATTTTTAAAAACAGCTATGGCACGCCAAATTCACAAAAATGAGATAATCATAGTTTCACAATCGATAAACTAGGTTTATCGGTTGTAAACTATAGTTTACGGACTGTAAACTATAGTTAAGGTAGGTCCCTACTCGTGGAATTAATTGGTCTACAGTGCAATTTTTGTCTTGATTTACATTAAAAGATGCTTTATCTACTTAAAAAGCACAAAAAGTAGATAGATAATCTATATATTTAATGAGATAGGGTGTGAACCACTCATGTACCCTATTGTACCAAAAACAAAATCACGACTGTTATAAAGACGGTCTATATTTTATGTCATAGCACATGGCAAATAAATTCTTTTGAACATAAATCACAAGGATAAGGATAATAATGAATAATTTCAGGCTGCATTACCCATTACTGGTTGAAACTAAGAAAATATTGAAGAATTAATCTCATTTTACTAATAAAGTAACTGAGCTCAAAACTCAAATAAACCTCTCTACTAGAATAATTAATTTGTTTACCCTGATTTTTTGGTCTTTCTTTATGTCAACCGATGATTGAAGTATCTTTTAAGCAGGATAAATTTATTGGTTATCTGTCTTTTCACCGAGATATGGGGTAAAACATACAGGTACCCCCATCGCAGTTTGATAGCTAAAGCCTTTTATGTCAACAAAAATATTTATAAATCAGCAAAAAAGTTAAATATTCTTTTTAAGAACAATTTTATCAAAATTTGTACACCTGTTCCTAATAATAAACGTAAATTTTATTCTCACATTTAATGCTGAATATTTTATATACAAGGGGGGGGGGGGCATGTCCACGACTAATGATACGACTTTCCTAGATGCCTTTTACTACTTACAAAAGATTATAAGCAAGATATACAATGTCTTGCAAGCAAAATTATATCTAAAATTTCATATACAACATCAGTAGCCGGTGTTGATTAATTTATTATAACTGCGTATCTTCATTCGTATGTAGAAAATTAGCCGTCAAAACGAAAGTAGGAAAATCCCATCTGCATATCATACCAATTGTGCACAAATAAAAACAATGAAAGAAAAGAATTATTTAATGACAAAAGAGCAAATTATTTGCTACGTTTTCTGTAAATAGGTATCAGAAATATTTGAGTTGTACCAATGCAATCAAAACGTATAGTATCAATATAACATTCTAGGTAAAATTTATCTGAAATGACTGGCATTCGACCTCGCGCTTGTTTTTATACTGCATAAATTTCAATCCTTGCACAAAGATACCCTCAATCATCTTTATACAACCCTTCAACACTTCTGTAGACATTGTTTACGTTCTTGCTAACGTTATATGAACCATAATATTAAAACCGAAAACGGCTAATTCCGGCTTCCGGTTTACCACGAGTAGGCCCCTACTTTAACAACGTTAATCTATATTTCACATCTGTAAACCATAGTTAACGCGATAATCTATGTTTCACAACAGTAAACATAGATTATCTGATAAATACAGTTTCACGATTTGTAAAACTATGATTAACAACTGTTAACTATAGTTTACGATTGTAAACTATAGTTTACAAACGTGAATCTATGTTTATCAACAAAATCTATTGTTAACGCTTTTTACAGACAGATAAACTTAGATTATCATTCGTAAACTATAGTTAACAACCGTTAAATATAGTTTTACAGATGAAAACTATTCTTAACGAATCGTTAACTATACTTAACGAATCGTTAACTATAGTTTACGGTTTGTAAACCATAGTTTACAGTCGATAAACCTAGTTTATCAAATGTGAAACTAGGTTTATCTCATTTTTGTGAATTTGGCGTGCCATAAACAGCTTATAGATACAAAAGAGTAACACTATTGATAATATATAGTGCATATTAGAATACAAAAAAAGGATAAAGGTGACTCGACCCCAGATTTAAAAATAAAAGAAAAATGGAAGGAGGGGTCTATAAAGATATAATTCTTTATTGAATAACTTTAAGCCATACGGCTCATCAGTATATAAACAAAAACAAATATAAAGAACGAGTGGCGAGAGTCATACCCCAAGTGCCTGTGTTCAAAGCAACCCACTTTGTTCTTGTGTTTTATAGATAGAAAGGTCTATCTTTAAAATGATAATGGCGAAATTCTGAATAAAGCTTTCACCATGTTGATATTTTAAATACAAAATTTTAATTGAATCTCACTGTACTAAATAAATATATCAGGAAAGTGTTTTCCGCCGCTAATAACACGATTGGTGAAAATGTTTTTTCTATGCTATCTGAAATACTGATGTAAATCAGGAAAATTAAACATTGTATAATATTTTCCATCCCAAAGTATCATTAACGAATCGCATGTACATGTGTTTACATGTAGCATAAGTTTATAAACTCTTTATACCGTTTATTTAACGTTTGGAAAATTTCACCCCCTTTAATCCCCAAACAGATTTCATTTATCAAATAAGTTGAAAATATTCCCAAAACAGTTTCTTTTTCAACTCCGATAAAAAGGATAATCTAATGATTAATCTAAAATCAAAACCCTAGGAGTTTAACTTTTAAGGTCCTATTTTAGAGTTTTCATATTCCTGACTTTATTTTGTAAATTATTCAATATATCATAAAGGACCTTACTTGAAATATTTACTTTTATATACACACATGAAGCTGGGGAATAGATTATTCTTCGCGTCCAAGCTCGCATTCTTAAGAGAATTGCTGCAATGTTAATTCATTTAACACATCTTTGGTTAAAATACCGGATCGGGTCATAGGCGCTGGATCGAATGGTGTTAAGGAAATTAAGAGCAAAGAACAGGAATGAACTATTCTGCATAATTTTATATCTATTAAATAGAATCAAAGAAGACATATATTTGAGTGGGAGGGGCTCTATAATTGTCATGTTGTAAATTTTGATTTTGACTGCCATCCGGTAAATCCAAAATTTACAACATGGCAGAATTTAACATTTAAAAATATGCCATAATTATGCAATATATTGCAATGATTTGAACACTTAAAAAACTCTCTTTGACCATTCCAATAAAAGTCTCAAATTTTAAAACCAAACCTCTGAGGTACGGACAGGGGTGGTGTCATAAGTCACAGAAATATCCAAAGTCGAGTCCCACATCCCCGATATCTCGGGACTTCTCAAGTTTTGGTAGGAATTGGAGGCGCATGGTTTGCCAACGGACGGCGAAGCTCTTCTAGGTGGTTCCGGGGAATTTCCCGAGGTTCGGAGTAAAGCGCTGACGAAGTCTTCCTCCATCTAAGAGACACATTCGTTCTACATCCAACTTTGCCTGGACATACCTTTGTTGTGATTTACTTCTGTCTGAATCTGGTTTAAGTGTACATTAATTGACGTCACGTGTGCATCACGGAAAACATACATCTACAGAGGTACAGGGTTTCTGACATCGCAGAGATAGAAATCTACATCGCATTGACCAATATCAAACCAGGAACATCTCTCTCTCTCTCTCTCTCTCTCTCTGAAATCATGAAAGGTGAGGTCATGAGGTCAAAAATCATATATATACATGTTGTAATCCCTATGATTTCTCATTTAAATTTTATAACAGATTGCATGAGGTAAGTTTTTTTTTAAAATTAGGTCAAATTTCAAGGTCAAGTGCTCAAATATAAGATAAAAGTCCAATCTTTTCTGAATCAAAAGTTATCAAATATGTTTATATATTTTTATAAGGTCAAGGTAAAATCATTTTATACTATTTTTGGAAAGGTCTTGTCATAGGTAATGGTATGAATGTCCTATCGTTCTCTCGTTCAAAAGTTATGACCAAGGTTAATGTTTTTTTTGTGTGACAGGCAGGTCAAACTGACACTGAGATGAAATTCAATGTACCCCTCGAAAACGGGGGGGGGATGAATTTATTAGAAACACTAGTGTGATACGAATAATTAATTTTTATAATGTTAAAAAATTGTAAACTTTTCTGTGATGTTCGAAATGTTACCTTTCTTCAACCATCATTGTTAATACTATAGTATTTACAACTTTTCATCTCTTTGAATTCCATTATTGTGAAACTTTGAATGAAATATGAAAATATATGCAGTTAATGTTTTTCATTTTACTCGATTCAAGATGACTTTTTTTTCCAAGAATTTTTGACAAAAGATTTTTTTTATCATCTGCCCTTATTAAAATGTGAATATTCCGATTGAGCTAGGTTGTATTGTGTAAGCCAATTGTAATTGCAGAAAGATATGTTTCATACAAATGTAAAAGGATTTTTGTCAGTAAATTTGATTAAAAACAAAGGTAACATTTAATTTCACTTAAGATATAATTCATGGTTGTGTCCCTAATAATGTCTTCTCTTTTTTGCTTGGAATTTCTGCTAAGTTATGCCTCCTCACCTTGAAATTGCATTTTGGGACCTAGATTGCACTTTATTAACATTTCTTAAAACATAGAGCACATGTCCCCATTCCTGCCAATTTTTTAAACAATTTATTGAACCTGATATAAACTTCCTTTAATGATAGAAATAATTGCTTTACAAACTGTTAATATGAATATATACATAAAGTTTTGCAGAAAAACCTTTTTGCAATTTTTCCTACAGGGTAGTTTACACATTGTTACGCTTTGTTGAATAAGCGGCTACCGGGCATTGATCGTCGAGGATGTTTTTCATCATTTACTCAAGTAAACGGTGAATGACATTTAGTGCATCACAAAAATATTTATTAAGCTTGTCTCAAGTGAGACTTTTTTGCGGCATGAGGAGTGGGGGTGAGGTAGGGGGGATTAACAAAGCCCTTCAGAACATTTTAGTTATCAAAATATTTATTAACAAAATAAATAATTGGTAGAAAAAGGAAATGAAAGTTGAATAAGTGTACAGATGGTATCTCTGTGTAACGATTTGTCCAAATAAATCTTACAAATATCATAAGTTATCACAAAGAAATAATACATATACATAAAGATAACGTAAATAAGATTCTAATTAAAAGTTGTAAAGTATGAAATACGAAGGTTGAAATTTCTCTAATGCGAGTCGAACTCAAAGGTCAGGAGATAAAATATTTTGTTACCAGAGGACTTGTGAAATATGAAAGCCCAAGTACTAACCAAAAATAATGGTCAACATTAAAGCTCTTTGTGGGTAAAACTCCAAAGTCAAGGTCAAAGGGTCAAATTAAAGAAAAAGAGAGGAAGGCCTTGTAATACTAAATATAAATGACAAGGAATGGTAACCGCTGAATCTGGCCCCTTATTCTTGGTAAATATCAGAACACAGTTGAAAACTGTGATAGTATGTGGTTAGGGACTTAGTTCCTAACTAAATTGGTTAGTTGATGCTTGTTACGTCTAACACAATGAATAGACATGTAAAGTGCAATACCAGCTATTCGAAATTTATGACCGAGATTGCTTAAATTCTTAAAAAATTAGGTACCAGTAAAACTCCAAGTTCAAGAGGTAAAATCCGTCTTCCTGTCTGATTATCCACAAAAACTTTAACATTGGCGATAAATTTTGATTGGTTGAAGCTTTGCTTTTCGCATTTTTAATGTGTGTGCCTTGTGACAAGTCCAAGGCATTCCCCTGGGTATCTTTTATTTGATTCAAATCGTGTTATTTACTGTAAACAATTTTAATAATCCTACTTCAAAGGGTAGATCACTCTAACTGCATAAAACTACCTATAAGTAGAGCTCTTTAGTGTGCAATGTTCAGAGCTTCCTTGATCGTGTGAGAATCATTTTAAATATCTTAATCAATGTTTCTAGTCTCCCCAATATTGCCAGGAACCTTTTCTTAATAAAGACAATTCTCGACGAAAAGAGGAATTATATTTATTTTATATTAGTAAACTTAAATACAGCTTGGTGGTGTGTTATGTACTGTAAACCATCATCGTCATTTTATTATCATCATCATCATCGTCACAACCTGCATCACATTAATCTGCAAATGGATATCATTTATACAATAACTGAATCATTTCGAGCTTTTGATCACAATAGGCATTAAAGTCAAAGAGAAAAAGATATAACTAAAATTTACTTTTCTCGAACACATTTAAATCATTACAAAATACTTACTTGGTTGTTTTTATTGAAGGATGTCGTTGCTCATCGTCAAAGATGAAATCAACATTGGTGCGAATACAGCCAACAGAAAAACTGCATAAACAAGAAAAGAAATATAGAAAAATGAATTTCAGTGAGTAAGCCAATTCTAAGAGCGTAATATATACACATGTATGATGTATGTATTTAAAAAAAAAATTTTTAAAGGCAACTTACATATCAGAAGTATGTTTAAAACAAGGTTATCCTGAAATATTCCTCCTCCATACAAATCCTGGGTGGGGATAAAAATGGGACTCCTGTGGTAGTACTGCTGAGAGAACGGGTAATAACTGAGGGAAGGATTGTAATGATTGTAAAAGGACGGTGTTTGGTAGGGCAGGTAGTTGACAGGGGGTTGATACAAGAGAGGTATTGGGTAGCCAGAAAACCCAACTCCCCCATAGCCGCTGTAACCATAATCCCCTCCCGTGACGTAAACCGGAAGCCATGTTATAACCGCAAAGTATACGACACTCCTTAAGGTGCTCTGTGTGAAGACATTCCAAGAAAACAAAACTAATATTTTTCATTATAAACTTAACATTTACAAAGCTGATTCATATACTCGGAATATCCAGAGGTTCTTTACGTAAAATTACTGTTTTTATGGGAATACATATGCATATGTATTCAATACAGTCATTGTTTAAGTTTTTTTTCTAAACACAAAAAATAATTGAATATGCCCAATTTTTGAGAAAAAAACTATTTTGGACACTATTGGCTTCTTTGAAATTTAAGTTTAAAATTTAAAAAAAATTCTTTTACTTTTTTCTCTTTGATAACGCCATTATTTTTATTTATGATAATTAGAATAGAAAGACTTGAAAGTATACTAAAATTTCTTAAGAAAACATATTTAGTTAATACATCTAAAAAAAAAAATGTCTCGTACCTTAATGTTCATATTTAACACTTGATTATCTTCGCAAAATTCTAACGAGCATGCACTACTAGTATTTATAAGGACCCCCTGAATATATAAATATGTAATTTGTCCACGACCAATAATCTCATCCCTGTATGTGATATGGATATAAAATTCATCTTATACTTCGTAATGATTAGTAACATGGAATTCATTAAATAAACATGTAATCCTAATACATGTATAATGTAATTCAGGGTTATTCATAGGTTAAAAACAGTATCCAACTCATATTCTTACAAATTAGGGAGAACTTGACACACACATCGAGGAAGAGCGGGGGGAGGGGGGGGTGAAATTGCATACGTGTACGTTTAGTTTAGTAGCAGTTCTTCAAATAAATTTCACTGATCAACGTAGCCTTTTTTCTTCATTCTTTATATATCAAAAGTTGAAAGGTGGGTTCATAGCCGTATGAACTGGGAAGGGGGTACGGGGCAGGGCGTGCCCCTCCCCCTCCCCCATTTATTTTGCCGATATATAGTATACTATAAAAACATGAAGTATACTACAGAAACATGTAGCAAAACAATATTGCTACTATATGCTCGTGCCTCCTAAATTAAAACGTCTGATGACCTTTTTATATATTTATGGGTCAAACTCCAAGGTCAAAAGGTCAAATTTGGTGATACCAAAAGAAAGGTCTTGTCACAAGGAATACACATGTATGTGAAATATGAAGTTATAGCTCAACTAAATCAAAAGTTATGGGCAAGGTTAAAGATTTAGCGTCTGTCTGTCTGTTTGTCCGCAAAAACATTAACCTTGTCCATAACTTTTGACTGGGTGGGACTATGGCTTTCATATTTCACAGGTATATTTCTTGTAACACGACCTTATTTGGGTACCACCAAATTCGAGTTCTTGTCCTTGGAGTTTGACCATCGTCGGTTCCCACGGGTGATCTCGTCTTTTACTCATCAGACGAGATCACCCGTGGGTATCCGAGAATGATTTTGACACAATTTACTACAAAATTCCAAACTTTTACTTTGGCTATAAAATTTGAGCTGTTGAAGCTAGGCCTTTCAAACTTCACATATGTATTCTTTGTGACAAGGCCTTTCATTGGATACCAACAACTTTGACCTTTCGACCTTGGATATTGACCTACTTTAAAAAACTTTAACTTTGGCCATAGCTTTTGAACAGTAAGGGCTTTGGCTTTTATACTTTACGTTTACGTATGTAATTCTTGTAACAAGACCTTTCATTGGATACCAACAACCCTGTTCCATTGACCTTGATCTACTTTAAAAAAAACAAGAGGCCCATGGGCCACATCGCTCACCTGAGCACTAGGGGTAGGAAAAAGTAGAAAATGGCTTTTTATTGTAAAGTTTAAATCCAAAGATAGTCCCATGACCAATCATGGATTTGCTATTTTTTAGAAAATGATTTTTAAAGAATTTTCCTATATATATCTTTAAAAACTTTGGTCGGCCATTTTGGCCCCGCCCTACCCCTGGGGGTCATGATTTGAACAAATTTGAATCTACACTACTTGAGCATGCTTCCATATAAATATGATGAATTATTGCTTTGTCGTTCTTGAGAAGAAGATTTTTAAAGAATTTTCCTATATATTTCTAAATAAAACTTTGGTCGGCCATTTTGCCCCCTCCCTACCCCGGGGGTCATGATTTGAACAAACTTGAATCTACACTACCTGAGCATATCTCCATATAAATATGATGAATTATGGCTCTATCATTCTTGGGAAGAAGATTTTTAAAGAATTTTCCTATATTTCTATGTAAAAATTTGGTCGGCCATTTTGGCCCCGCCCTACCCCCGGGGGTCATGATTTGAACAAACTTAAAACTACACTACCTGAGCATGCTTCCATATATATATGATGAATTATGGCTTTGTCATTCTTGGGAAGAAGATTTTTAAAGAATTTTCCTATATATTTCTATGTAAAACTTTGGTCGGCCATTTTGGCCCCTCCCTACCCCCGGGGGTCATGATTTAAATAAACTTGAATCTACAATACCTGAGGATGTTTCCCCATAAGTTTCATCTTTCCTGGCACAGTGGTTCTTGAGAAGAAGATTTTTAAAATATGCCACTAAATTTTCATTAATTCCCAATTATCTCCCCTTGGATGAGGGCGTGACCCTTCATTTGAACAAACTTGAATCCCCTTCACCCAAGAATACTTTGTTGCAAGTTTGGTTGAAATTGGCCCAGCGGTTCTTGAGAAGAAGTTGAAAATGTGAAAAGTTTACAGACAGACAGACGGACAGACGGACGCCGGACAAAATGTGATCAGAAAAGCTCACTTGAGCCTTCGGCTCAGGTAAGCTAAAAACAGTTTATCCTTGGCAATAATTTTTGAACGGTCGCAGCTAGGACTTTCAAACTTCACATATTTATTCTTGGTGACGAGACCTTCCATTGGATACCAACTTTTACATTTTGACCTTAAGAATTGACCTACTTTTAAAAACTTGAACCTTGGCAAAAACGTTGAACGGTCAGGGGAAGGGATTTCGTACTTTCCATACGTAATCTTTGTGACAAGGCCTTTCTTTATAAAACATACTTGACCCTTTGACTTTGACCCCAGAGTTTGACCTACCTTTGAAAACGTTATCCTAGGCCATAACTTTTGAATAGGTGGTAAGGTTTTATATTTCACATTTGTATTTCTTGTGAGAAGGCTCTACTTTGGATATCATTAAGTTTGATTTGCATTTGAGAACATGTAACCTTTGTTATGTTACCATACGGGGGCATCAGTGTTTCACAAACAGACTTTTTTTATCTCTGCAAACAGCGTCAAAACTCTGCTCGCCGAGTGGAAAAGTCTAACTCAACCATGATACAGCATTTTTAATCATGGAGACACTCATATATATCATTTATTTTGTAGACTCATTTAGAGCTTGGATGGTTGTATCGACAAATAAAACAAAACTCAGCACGTCATGTTTTAATCATTTATAAAATTTATTATAAAGTGGTTCAAAATCAATATATACAATGTAAAGCCTTAAATATTTTTCTAAGTTCAATTAATTGCAAAGTTTGTCAGCTAAGGTTGATCCAGCAGGTCCAGTAAAAATGCCCATCCACGGTGCAACCAAGGAACCCGCAACAAAGGTGGTTCCTCCAACGAGGAATTGACACACAATGCCAGCTGTTAAAAGGAAACACGACTAAGGTTCATTGATACTTAGATAAGAGAGATAACTATAAAAAACATAAATGTCTATTCTTTCTTTCTAAATTTGCCAAGTTGAAGTCTTTTTGGTCAATTTTGCCCCGCAAGCTATGCTATAATTGTTTGTATTTTACTTATAAAATACATATCTTTTGGAAAATCATTAAGGTTCAAGCAACATTTTATATGAATGACCAGAGATTATGAACCTTAAACAAGAGGCCCAAGGGCCTTGAATCGCTCTTCTGATAAATTGTACAATCTATCACTTCTATTAGAAGCCTCAAACTCAATTAGTATCATCAACTTACAAAGTTTGATAATATTTAGCCAGTTAAGACTGAAGATATTATAGTATAATTATAAAATACCATAAGTAGGTCATAGTGACCTACCTTTTGATCGAAATTTTCTGAGGACTCAAGATACATTAATTGACAAAGACTGATGATTCTAATCAAATAAGTACCTGAGATATTCAAAAGTAGGTCACCATGACCTACTTTTTGGTCAATATTCTCTGAAAACCCAAGATGCATCAACTGACAAAGTTTGATGATTCTAAGTCAATTAGTACCACAGATTATTAAATATAGCCATCAAATGTTTAAAGTTAGTCACGGTGACCTACTTTTTAGTCAACATTATCCAAAAACCCAAGATGCCTAAACTGACAAAATTTAATGATTCTAAGCCAATAAGTACCTGAGATATTCAAAAGTAGGTCACCGTGACCTACTTCTTGTTGGACATTCGATGAAACCCTAACATGCCTCAACCGACAAAGTTTGATGATTTCGGGCCAATAAGTACCAGATATAATTAAATACAGCCATAAATTTTCAAAAGTAGGTCACAGTGACCTACCTTCTCCGAAAACCCAAGGTGCCTCAACTGACAAAGTTTGATGATTCTTAGCCAATAAGTGCCTGAGATACTTAAATATAGCCATAAAATGTCAAAAGTAGGTCACTGTGACCTACTTTTTGGTCGACAATCTCCAAAAATCCAAGATGCATCAACTGACAAAGTTTGATGATTTTAGGTCAATAAGTACCAGAGACACTTAATCATAGCCACAAAATGTCAAAAGTAGGTCACCATGACCTACTTTTTGGCCGTCACTCTCCGAAAACCCAAGATGCATCAACTCACAAAGTTTGATGATTCAATAAGTACCGAATATACTTAAATAAAGCTATTAAATGTCAAAAGTAGGTCACAGTGACCTACTTTTTGGTCGTCACTCTTCAAAAACCAAATATGCATTGACTCACAAAGTTTGATGATTCTAAGCCAATAAATACTGATTGGCCAAAGGGTTCTTGAGTTATGGCCCATATTCTAAAAAGTTTACGCACACCGCACACATGGCCATAGCATTAGCTCTTTGAGCCTTTGGCTCAGAAGAGCTAAAAAGTGTTGTTTTTTTTTATCGCCATTATAATTACTAATATTTGCCAAAAGAACACAAAAAAAACAACCGAGATGTTTGTAAAACACTTATGCCCCACCTCCCCCAAATAATAAAAGGACATAATTCTTTCAAAAATAGCTCGATCGTTACCAAAAACAGACCTTGACCTAGACATTCTTATGATTTATCTGTATACCACATTTCATTTCAATATGTGCAATCTCTGCGAAGAAAATGAATGGAAACTACATTTGTAATGGTGGACCGACAGACAGCAGCAAAGCAATATAAGCCCTCCTTTCTTCGAAGGGGGTATAAAAATAAGGGAAAAAAATCCCCCCTTCGAAGTAATAATAAAATTCCATTTTTTTTTTGCTTAAAAATGTTTTTTTTATCTGATCTTCCAAAATATTCAAATGGAGAATGATGGATTTAACATGCATGTTTAATTATATTCAATAAATTAATAATGATGATGGCTATCTCTGACTCTTTTAACAATATGTTTACATTTATATACAGTCTTTTAATCATGCACATATGTGTGCCAAATTTATGATGGATACATTAGTAAAGATATACCCCCCGTTTATATTTTCATAATTGTAGGAAATTGTCCTTGACCTCTGTGATATTGGAATTGAACTAATAATTTTTGCTAACTAAATTTTTGATAAATAGAACAGTGAGTCAAAGTGCGAAAGTATTTATAAAAAAAATTCATTTTGCAAAAAAGAAATTTGTAAAGATAAAATGTGCTCACCTTCCGTGAATGAAAACTCCACAAGCACAAGGAACAACATCACCAGCAATATTCTAGCCAACGATTTCATGTTTTTACCTGGAGAAAATACTACAGTCTGAGTTTTTTCTTCAATTATCAATCTTTTAAAGCTAATTAAATGTATGTATGATATAGTGTAAAGTGCCAACTGACAGCTTTACCCCCGCATAGCTTTTATATTTGCTGGCGATTTTAATATACATGTACTATGTATGTTATTAAGCAATTCTATTTTTGAGTGTGCCATTGTCACATTTACTCCATAGCTTATCCCAATCACTGCCTGTTAGCTCACTAAATGATACCCCCGACTCCCATAACATGCATAATGGCAAAGTCCATGTTTTGCTCTGTGAGTGGGCAACCCGAAATATGTGTCCCATAAAAAAAAAGAGGTCACAATGGCACTATGTAACAAACATTCTAAGACAGTCTCATTTATTAATTTCATTCAGTGGTATATAGGAGGAGTTGCTGACAAGAGATGGGTACCCAAAAGCGTAACAGACGGACGGACGGACGTACAGACAGACGGGCATACACCCCGATCACTTTATACCCTCACGCTTTTCAATGTTATGTTTTGATCCACGTTACTCACAACACCTCCTTCTCACTATTAAATTATCTTAATCTGTACCAAACTGTAACATTAATGCCCGATTTAATTCAAAACACTAACTGATATATGTTCCTGAAATGTGTTTGCCTTCGGACACATGCTCACATTGGAATTTTTCAATCCAGGCCAATCGTACATTATCCCGAAAAAGAATAATCTATCGATGCGTCTTATCATCAAATCAGATATGTCATTACTATTTTATGAAATTATTTTAGGAAAAAAATGTTCTTGAAAATATTTTTTTCAAAACTCTGTCTGCTACAAAATTCGTGTACATACCTTTCGTCCCTTTCAAATCCAGGGCAAAAAGAAAGAATTTGAGATACCCCGATCCCGGTCTAATTTTTTTTCTAGTTTCTAGTCTGCTCCTGGGTATTAAACAAACTAACTTCATAGTTATGACGAGGAAGGGTGCTTCCATAGGCGTTGGAACCGGGGGGGGGGGGGGGGGGGGGGGGGGGGGGCTAGGAAGGACTTAGCCCCCCCCCACTTTTTGGGCAAAATAGACATTATATATAGGCATTGAAAATAGGGATTTACCTTTTTTTTGTTGGTTTAGCCCCCCACTTTCGATTAGCCCCCACCCACCACTTTCAATTTGCTTCCGACGCCAATGTGCTTTCTCCAAAATTGTCAATTTCGTGGCACCAGGGTCGGGGATTCTAGTGTTCGGGTGGGGCTCTATTGATTATATGGTGAAAATGCATTATTTTACATGTAGAAAGTGCCCTTGCCCGGACTGTTAAAAAGCTATGGCCCAGGTTCATTTTTTTAAAAAGTAGGTCAAACTCTAAGGTCAAGGTCAAAGTTCTTTAAATCCAATGAAATGTCTTGCCACAAGTATAACATATGTGAAGTATGAAGGTCCTTGCCTGAACAGTTCAAAAGTTATGGCCAAAGTTAAAGTGTTTAAAACGTAGGTCAAAAGTTAAATAAAAGTTCAAGGTCAAAGTTCTTTATATCAAATAAAAGGTCTTGGCATAAGTATTACATATGTGAAATATAGCTCCACTAAATTTAAAGTTATGAGCAAGGTTAAAGTTTTTGTGACGGACGGACTGATAGACTAACAGACGGACAGACGAATGAGATTTAATGTCTCCTCGCTTTCGCGGAAGCGGGGGACAATAATATAAATGAACTGAACCCAAAGGATGTTCCGTTTACTCCTAAACTTCAACTGAAGCCAACGTCTTAGCAAAATTAGTTGCCAAGAACCAGTTACTGCTAAGGAGACTCAGGAACTTGAATGATGATCCGGATAGGTACCTGACGCATTGAAGTACAGTTTCATGAATGTCACGAGTGAAATCAGTGCAACAATACAAGAGCACTTGGACTCATTAGTGAATCATCTTGGACCAGAATCTAGAATTCAAGCTGAGAATATTCGAGCGACAAATTCACGGAACTCAGAGAAAACTGTCAAGGATATATGGGAACGCTTAGACCGTGAATATTTGAGTATAGAAACTCTTGACATAATTTTATTTACTCAATACATGAAAGTTAACCAGTTGACACAGAGACTCAACCCAAGTTGACAACTCATGTAGGAATGCGAGCAACGGCTCATCCCAGTCTGTATTCGTTGCGACGGACATCATCTCGCCCTCTGTCACTTAAGGAATCCCTATTTATATTAGCTGCAATTATGTAGCCCTCTCCCTATTTTTATACCCCCCGCTTGAAAAGCGGAAGGGTATATAGTAATCGTTAATTCCGTCCGTCCGTCTGTACGTCCGTCCGTCCGTCCGTCTGTCTGTCCGTCCGTCTGTTACGCTTTGGGGTACCCATCTCTTATCCGCAACTCCTCTCATACCACTGAATGAAATTTGATGAAACTTTCACAGAATCTTTATTACATATTGCCATTGTGCACCTCCTATTTTACTTTTTGATCCGACACATATTTTGGGTTTCCCGGCCACAGGAAAACATGGACTTTTTCACCAGTTATAACCATATTTTTTTTTTAAATGTCAGATAAAAACTAGAGGTACTGTGAGCGATGAGCTCACTAAATGATACCCCCCGCCTCCCATATGGTTATAACTGGTGAAAAAGTCCATGTTTTCCTGTGGCCGGGAAACCCAAAATATGTGTCGGATCAAAAAGTAAAATAGGAGGTGCACAATGGCAATATGTAATAAAGATTCTGTGAAAGTTTCATCAAATTTCATTCAGTGGTATAAGAGGAGTTGCGGATAAGAGATGGGTACCCCAAAGCGTAACAGACGGACGGACGGACAGACGGAAGGACGGACAGACAGACGGACGGACGGACGGACAGACGTACAGACGGACGGAATTAACGATTACTATATACCCTCCCGCTTTTCAAGCGGGGGGTATAAAAATCGGAGAGGGCTACATTATTGCAGCTATATTTACATATACACAACATAGTGTGAACTTTTTTGCATTTTCCCTTTGGAGTTGAAGAGTTCCAATACATGAAGGAAATGTGTGCTATTTATTGTCTATATATCCTCTTGTTCACTTCTCTTGAAACAAGTTCTGATAAACAAAACACCGAGAATACATGTTTAGTAATTTTTGTACATTTTTCTATGAATTATACAAGAATTGTCATCAATTGATTTCTTTTCAAAATCATTGGTAATGCGTGCTAATTTTTTGTTTACAAAGATCTGATAGCACTATTATCTTAAATTAAGAATATCTTGAAAAATTATCAGTAGGTAAGGTACGTTGCGTGTCTATTACTATCACTGACAAATAGGAATGCATGTAAATAAATATTTTCGTAAAGCACACAGATTGTTCAATACTAGGGGAGAATTTGACATAAACACATGCTTATAATGAATTAATTTCACAGTACATCATTTTGTGACACACTGTACCAATTAACATACGATTTTTGTACAAAGTAGCTACGCTCGAAGCATAAAGTTCAAGGTCATCTGAGAAGAGCTCCGTAACACCTGTCGTATTAGTACCACTGCTATCCATGTGTAACATCAGCACCTAAAGAAAAATTTTCACAATACAGAAAATTTATTAAAGATTGGACCATCTGTAAGATAATGTTTGTTTGCCCTCTCCCGACTCAGAGTAAAATTATTGTGTCAGTAAGTAGGTAAAATCTTTTTTTATTTCCCCAAGAAAATTTCAACATATTTGTTGATGAAATAAGAGGAATAAAAAAGAAACAAAAGGCCCATGAGCCACATCGCTCACCTGAGAAGCTTTGACAATTCTGTTCTTTATCAGATTTCCTCCTTGTAATACATATTGTTACCCCATCCTACTGATCATAATTTAGACAATTTGAAATTTACACTACCCTAGGATGCTTCCACATAAGTTTCAGCTTTTCTGGCCCAGTGGTTCTCGAGAAGAAGATTTTCAAAGACTTTTAATATATTTCTACGTAAACCCTTGATTCCCCTTTGTGGCCCCGTCCTATCCAGGGGGTCATAATTTGAACAATTTAGAATCTACACTACCCCAGGATGCTTCCAAATAAGTTTCAGCTTTTTTGGCCCAGTGGTTCTTGAGAAGAAGATTTTCAAAGATATTTCCTATATATTTCTATGTAAAACTTTGATTCCCCATTGTGGCCCCGCCCTACCCCCGGGGGTCATGATTTGAACAATTTAGAATCTACACTACTCCAGGATGCTTCCACATAAGTTTCAGCTTTTCTGGCTTGTGGTTCTAGAGAAGATTTTTAATGACCCCGAAAATGTCAAAAATGTAAAAAGTTCACAGACAGACAGACGGACGGACGACGGACAAAATGTGATCAGAAAAGCTCACTCGAGCCTTCGGCTCAGGTGAGCTAAATAATATGCAGATAACGGAGGCTTATTAAGTCCAGAGAAAAATACAAATCAGGAGCGGACGTGAAAAGTTCACAGACAGACAGAGGGACGGACGGACGACGGACAAAATGTGATTAGAAAAGCTCACTCGAGCCTTCGGCTCAGGTGAGCTAAAAAAATATGCAGATATGAAGACTTATTAAGCTCCAAGTCCAGCAAAAATACAAATCAGGAGCAGAGCAAACACGGACCTCTAAAAACATCAGAGGTGGGATCAGGTGCCATGGAGGAGTAAATATCCATTGCCGACCGGTCGAACCCGACGTATGTACCTTGTCACGATCGGAAAAACGGAAAAATGAGTAGACAATTCGATGTGTAAATAATGACCTTATAATTAATATGACTCAACATTTAATTAATGATAGATTTATCTGCTGACAAGGTCATTGTATCGACCATAGAACTTGCAAACTGAATAATGACTTTAAACAACACATAAATATCTTGTTTCATCGACTTGTTTGTCAATAACTTGCCTTTACAAATTGTTTGATCGTTGCAATATTCGGATTCGAAACCATAGTGTTAAGTGGAGATAGTTCCAATAGGTGAAGTTAAATAAACCGAGGCCCCGTTTCGCAGTAAGCGTTGACACACAATTTGACAAAAGACCCTGTTCAGGTTTTATCTGCAGCTCTCCATTGGCACTTGGTGGCGGCCCAACATGAGTGAGAAATTCTGGAAGGGACATTAAGCAATAAAGAAAGCGCATCACGTTTTCAGTATATCCTTAACCTTATAATTATTATCACCAATTCATACCTGCGAAGCTGCTGGTTCATTTGGGTTATTTAGATGCTTCATAGTTTTATAGAGTATTGGGCTGCAGCCCAGCAACACATTTCCACTTTTGGGATCCACCACTATGTTGTCGGGAGCGGTATGGAGTGAAATGTCCTTAACACGTGGTAAAATGAAAATTAAAATAGAATTATTGTTAAGCTGTATTTTACTATTATTGTGATGATAAAAGTATAGGTTTTGTCAACGGTGAATATTTGCATTAAAGAATAATTAGTTAGTACGAAAAAAGATCATTTAAAAATATAAAGTTCTTATAAAACGACATTAATGAACAATTGTTCCCACTCACATTGACTTTAGTAAGTTTGTCATTCAACTCTCTTTTATATACCATCAGGTTCTTACTCCCACTGGCGACATACACAAGTCTATAATTGCAAAAAATACTACTAGCGACATACACAAGTCTATAATTGCAAAAAATACTACTAGCGACATACACAAGTCTATCATTGCAAAAAAAAATACTACTAGTGACATACACAAGTCTATAATTGCAAAATATACTACTAGCGACATACACAAGTCTATAATACTACTAGCGACATACACAAGTCTATCATTGCAAAAAATACTACAGACGTTTCTCTCTCTTTTAACAAACAAAAAAACCCCAAAAATTAAAAAGATTCTATAAAAGGTTTTTATCTACACTTACCTCTTATTCATGGAGAGAGCAATTCCATTGGCTGTATATGTTGGTTCTGAAGCAATGATAAAGTTTGAGCCATTGTAATACAAAACATGTCCAAAATGAAGCCCCAAAACGATCTCTAAGATATGTCTAGAATCACGATAATACAAACAGTCTGTAGTGTAAAACGTGTCAGGTCCTGTAGCAGCTACGTCATTGAGTCTGAAAAAAAGCAAATCTAAAATAGTCCAGGAGCTATGATTAATGGTAAAATTGAATTATAACGATGAATATAATTTACAAACATACGTGTGAACTAAGGTTCCTGTGTAAGTTTCCAGGTGCTTCAGTTCCAAGGTCTTCTCCAGGAATTCAAATTTCTCCACCGTGTCATGTTCATTTCGATGAACCACAACAAAGAGTAACACTTTATCTGACGTGATAGACAAATATAGAATTCAGGGGGAAATAAAGTTTGAATTACGAAAGGGAATTCTGCTTTTATGTAGAGTTAAGAAAATTAATGGTTATTGAAGTACATATACTTAATGCATGGTATAAGGATAACTATGTATACATATGTATATTCAATAGTCTGACAGATAATTCTTACAAAATGTTTTAAAAGACAATAAGACAAGCTAATTAAGAAAATCCGTGTCCCCGCTTTACGGAATTCAAATTTCTCCACCGTGTCATGTTCATTTCGATGAACCACAACAAAGAGTAACACTTTATCTGACGTGATAGACAAATATAGAATTCAGGGGGAAATAAAGTTTGAATTACGACAGGGAATTCTGCTTTTATGTAGACTTAAGAAAATTAATGGTTATTGTAGTACATATACTTAATGCATGGTATAAGGATAACTATTTATACATATGTATATTCAATAGTCTGACAGATAATTCTTACAAAATGTTTTAAAAGACGATAAGACAAGCTAATTCAGAAAATCCGTGTCCCCGCTTTAGGAAAAAAGGAAGAAAAAAGAAGAAGCAATATCAGAGCAAACAAGCTAATTCAGAGAATTTGTGTCCCCCGCTTACGCAGCACAGTTAAGGTTACAAATGGAAATATCGGCGATTTTTTACGATAAAAAATACATCCTTTATTAGGATGGGCGATTCTTTTTAGGAATTCACTGATACCAAGAAAATGTAATGTGGTTTAAATCTACATGTTGGGGACATTTAGATTTTTTATTTAGACTTGTCATGTGATGTCGACGTCACATGACTTTGGTAATTATACTTGCAGTTTAGAGGTCATCTATAAATTTCAATATTGCAAGGGCATAACCAAGTTAAAAATCTTAATTTATTTTATAATCCTTTTCAACACTATATGTAGTTTGTGAAAAGTGCTGCGAACCTATAAAGATTCATTTTTTTAATTGGTAAAATTTAATTTGTTGGACGGAAGGCTGAATATTTTGCTGGTCAACTACATTAAATATAGCTATAATTAATTTATTTGCAAGATTTCAAGAGGTTCGCAGCACTTTTCAAACACCTTAATGCTTCTTGAGTTTATGTGTAAAATTTTGACAAGATACATGGAGGGTATGCCCTTGCAATAAATCGATTTATTAGGGCCCTTCCATTACGTTTTCAATGAATCTGCATACAAACACACGACAGTATAGCTTGTCTTGAGAATGCACGTACAGTTTATAAATAAAATACTAAAATAGACATCGCATCCAATTTAACGGCTTTTTATTTTACTGCAAATAATATTTTATTGAAGAACAAAAGACGTTTTTCTTTGTACAAAACGTGACTTGATCAGCCTCTCACTGTGTACAAACTGCGTCATTTTTGCGAGATGACGTCACATTGACAAGTGCATTGCGATCGATGCATCGTTTATATACTGTTGTGTGGGATTTAACAAACGACAAAACTGCATGTAATAGTAAGTTTATATGTAGTATACAGCTATCCAGCTGTTTGAAATAGCAAATAATTTCATTTTGTGGTATTTTGAAGACCTTATTTTATGTGTGACGTCATAGTAAACATTTCCCGTACAAAATAGGCCCCGCCTCCTTACTGTAACCTTAACTGTGCTGCGTTAGGGAAAAAGTAAACTGTGCGCAGTTCGGGGAAGGGGGGGGGGGGG
>PRKT01000159.1:415490-434635 GCA_003671525.1 Saccostrea glomerata | reverse complement strand
GAATCACGTGATATTGGCGGTCACGTGACCCCCTCCGTAGAGTTCTGTCACAAAAGTTAAAAGATTTTTCCGAGTTTTATATTTCTTTCCATGTGAGTTAATTTTTATGACAAGAACAGTTAATTTGTCAGAAATGGTCATATCTCGGCAACAGAATGGGTGGATAATAACATCCTTTCCAAAAATAAGCATGGCGACCATTAAAACACAAATCTTCTGTCTCAGGAGAGCCCTTTATTCAAGGTGGATAGAGAATGGGTGCATCCTTTTTATCATATCTAATATGTTTAAAATCTAAAGGCCCTTTCACAATTGGTACACGAGCACTTTAAAACACTTTGCGATCGGAAAATTTTAGCTTCGCACGAGCTCTCGCATACGTTGCACGATGTCTCGCATTCATTGCATGTGTTTTAGTGGTCGCATCAAGTCTCTTCAAAATAGTCAACATGCACACTATTCAGACGCGACCAAATGCGATCCAAATTATCGCAATTCAACGCACGAAAGTTAGTGCGAACGTCTTACAACCTTTTATGTACTCGTAAGAGTGATGTACGATTTTTAAAGATCGTAAGATGAATATCGCAGCTCTCTTTGCATGTGTTTTGCGACCATGAGACTGTTGCTCAACATGTCTCATGTAATCTTGCAACATTTTACTATCATTGCTTGATGTATCACCTTCAATTGCCATTCTTTGCAACAGGTATATATACCATGTATAATTATAAGCATCTTAACTATGTCAACTGAAGAGCGTCGGAAACGGGTGGTATATATACCCGGCCCTCTGACTCGCACGAACATTCGTACTATGGAATGCATGAGCGCACGAGCACCGCACGTCTTTTCGTATTGTCGCACGTTCAATCGTCCGATTACCTGATCAGTCGTGCAATCCTATCGCATTATTTTACAACACTCGCTTTCATTCTACAACAGTCGCATATAGACGCAAAATATATCGCAAGATTTAATGCACAACAGTCGCTTCTGCTCGTGCGCCAATTGTAAAAGGGCCTTAAAGTAAACGATATCTTAGGTATTTAATACTTATATCATTGTTCAAATATTCAACTATTTTTCAAATTGCTAATTGGAGGTCTTTGAAAAAACATATCTTTTCAAACTTGCTTTCACTGGGCAAGATGACAAGTATCATTTTTAACCATCAGCCTTCCTTCACTAAAACGATTAATCCAATCATTAATTGAATTTATAAGAACTCATTTATCTCAATAAACTGTGTACAAATTATTATGTGATACTGTAGAGGGATTTCTAAGATATTACAATAAATTGTACAGTCGTTTGTTGAACGAGTTCGACTGAGACAACCATTTTTCGTCACAAGTGACCTAAATAGTGACGTCATTTTCACATTGTGACGTCACAAACAAGGAGAGAAATTTTATTCAGCATAAATGCTATTCATAGACCTTGTGTATGGCTATGTGTGTACAGAATTCATTCTAATCTGAATTGTGGTTTTGTAGATATAGAGAGTTTGCGAACTTTTTGATCACCCCTCGTAAAATTGCATTGCAAAAGCTCAAAATCTTTTTAAAATATTGCCCGGAAAGGATAGTGTTTCATACAGACAGAGTGTATAAATTTACGACCTTGAACTTTGACCTCAAAATTAATAGGGGTCTTCCTTATACCACAGGGAGTTGTTATGAAATATTTCATTGCAAAAACTCAAACGAAAGTGTTATAACAGAAAGAATTTGCAAATATATGACCTTGACGTTTGACCTTTTTACCTCAAAATTAAAAGGGTTCTTCTTTAGTCCTAATGGAGTTGCTATGCAAAATTTCATTGCGAAAGCTCAAGGGGTTTTCGAGATATTGTGTGGAAACGAAAGCGTTACAGACAGACCGAAAGACGGACAGCTAGACGGACGGACGGACCGACAGACCCCCACTTTTCAAGCGGGGGACAATATTTGAGTTAGTTTAATTTAAACAAATACCTTAAAATCTCATCTGTGGCAAATATTGATAATATTTGCTGGTAATAAGTAAATAAATATTTCATAGTATAATAATAAGTATCCATAATAAGATATCTGATATCTGTATCAATGCACTGGCCATAGATTTATTCTGTATATATTATTAAAGAAACCTTTGTCCTCGAGAACACTGATTCCGTGAGGATAGAAGTCGTCGTAACTGAACTTGTTTCCAGTAATCTTCAATTCTTTGACCCCCTTCTCTGGTTTCTCCATGTTGAATAACATGATACGCCCTCTCACATTGTGCTTCTTGTAATATTCCTGATAAACTCGGCCTGATAAAACTGCATTTACCCCCTTCAAAATAATAGATAAGTTAAGAAACGTATGATATCTATATAAAAATTAAATTAATGCCTCATTGAAATAAATCTTACGGAGGTAATGAAAGTCAGACCAGATTTGATGGTCTGCATGTCCTCAGAACCATGGTCTACAAATTAAAATAAATGTTATAGGTCATAGAAATCATGCCCAAAAATTTACAGTGATCATATAGAAGGGAAATAAGAGAAAATGTAAAACAAAGCAGTAAATGATATAAACACGTACTATCATTCCAATAACAACGTGTCACTTGGTTATATCAAGCGTGCAACATGTTCAAATGTTCATCACCACATTTTGCACCGATTGGATGTTTGATTTCAATGAAATGAATACTATTTTGAATATGAAATAGAGAATCAAGCAATACACTAATACTACTGATCAATTGCATTGAAAGATTGTTTAAACGAGGACGGCATTTGTAATAGGCAAGAGCACGTGGTCAGTCAACGTCCTTGTTGGTTTTTCTGTCATATGCAATGTGTGCAAAAATATTGTGATCAGCACGTAGAACTTGAACACGCTCCGTTTCACAAAGTGACACGCTGTTAATGGAATGATAGTATGTAATCCGGAATTGGTCTAATCCGGCCAATGTTTTGGAACCATTGGTGGCGGGATTAAACAAGTTTTACTATTACACAATATGTACTGCAAATGGTCAGTCTGATGAGCTCAGGTGTATCCTATGTTAACATGTTACCTATTCCTTCCACAATGTGACATTTCCCTGGTCTATGATTCCACAGGGTTTTGTGGTAGTCCATGTACAAACTTGAAAAAAGAATCAAAGATATAACTGTCTTGACACTTAATTTTAGCGTAATTGACACTTTCATGCATTCAATGCTAAAACTGTAAAGTCACTCTTTGAATAGTCCTCTTAAATTGTAAATTGTTAATGGTAGCATTGAAATAAAGCAAGATATATACTCCTGCACTTTGCTGGAGTGCTTAATTAATTTTGCAATAATATCAGGATTTTATCTTGAAATCCCATATTTATTTAATGTATAGATTTGATACTTACACCATTTCTATGATAAAAGCACTGGACACTGCCAAAGCAATTCCAGAGAGGATTTTATAAAGCATGAATCTTCGTTCACAGTAGACCCAGTTAAATTGACCTACTGGCTTGGTGTAAAATGTGGAGGCTGGGGGATCTAAATGGAGTGTGATGGAACTTTTTTGAGTCTGTCTAATGATGCAACAGGTGGAGCATTCTGGTGCAATTTAGCACTAATTCTTGCTTCTTAGAGTTGAAAACCTTAATTTCCAGTTTTTAATGAGAACTTGTTAAAGAATACTTGTCACATTATCCAAAAAATAAAGGTGTTTCTACTTCGCGTGGTGAAATGGTTAGAGCGTTTGCTCTAGAGTCGCGAAGTAAGGAATTGATTCTTACGTGGCGGTTTCAAATTCGACTGTGGGACGTGCAGACCGGTCCCTCGGATGAAACCGTATAAACCAAAGTCGTCCCGTGTCGCAGTAGGCACTGGCACGAAAAATATTGCTCAATGGCCCTGAGTGCCGAGTATTTGACAAAATGTGCAGCTCTCCACCGGCAGGTGGTGGCGTTTCCGTATGAGTGAAAAATTCTCGAGAGGGACGTTAAACAATATGCAATCAATCAATCCACCCTCACAGTTTTAATGGTTCAAAACAAAAAAACTGCATTTAATTTTAATAAATATTAATAGTATAGTATAAATTAGCTAATTATTTCACAAATATATAGGTTACCTAAAGTTTAAGACGTAAGACAATATAAAAAAGAAAAGCATATCAGTATAAAAAAAAAATGGTACATTTTAAGTGAGTAGTACTACAAAAATGTGTAAAAACTGGTTAAATAAATAATTCAGATGCTAAACGATTCATAGAAATAGCTTATTCATAAATATATTATTTTGGATGTCAGGGAAACTATTTTTCATTAGATGTACAATAAAAAAAAATGCCTAAATGAAGATAGAAGCAGTTATTTCAACATTTTTTAAGATTGAATAATTGATTACATTTAAAATTTATTCATTTTTATAATTATTTACTTTATAATTATTGGCATTACACTTATTTTAAAGCAACCTTACAAAATATTTTTTTTCTATTGCATATGAAATTGAATAACAGTATTTGCAAAACCCAGGACATCACAGGAGGATGGAAATATCTTTAAAAAACAAACCTTTGAAGTTGACGGTTTGAATCTATTTTGTCTTAAAACTCAATTTTGTTTGGACTGTTTGGCAGTATCATGAAATATGATATAGCGAAAAACAAAGAAACAGGAACAAGAGGCCCATGGGCCACATCGCTCACATGAGAAGCTTCGACCATTCTGCTCTTTACCAGATTTCCCCTTTGTAATACATATTGTGACCACACCCTACCCCACTAACATAATTAAGACAATTTGAAATGTACACTACCACAGGATGCTTTGATTCCCCATTGTAAAACTTTGCTTCCCCATGGTGGCCCCGCCCTATCCCCGGGGGTCATGATATGAACAATTTCGAATCTACACTACCCCCAGGATGCTTCCACATAAGTTTCAGCTTTTCTGACCCAGTGGTTCTTGAGAATAAGATTTTCAAAGATTTTTCCTATATATTTCTATTTAAATCTTTGATCCCCCATAGTGGCCTCGCCCTACCCCCGGGGGTCATGATTTGAACAATTTAGAATTTGCACTACCCCGGGATGTTTTCACATAGGTTTCAGTTTTTCTGACCCAGTGGTTCTTGAGAAGAAGATTTTTAAAGATTTTCCCTATATATTTCTATGTAAAACTTTTATTTCCCATTGTGGCCCTGCCCTATCCCCGGGGGTCATGATTTGAACAATTTAGAATCTACACTACCCCAAGATGCTTCCACATGATTTTCAGCTTTTCTGCCCCAGTGGTTCTTGAGAAGAAGATTTTCAAAGATTTTTCCTATATATTTCTATATAAAACTTTGATTCCCAATAGCGGCCCCGCCCTTACCCCGGGGGTCATGATTTGAACAATTTAGAATCTACACTACCCCCAGGATGCATCCACATATGTTTCAGCTCTTCTGGCCCAGTGGTTCTTGAGGAGAAGATTTTCAAAGATTTTTTCCCATATATTTCTATGTAAAACTTTGATTCCACATTGTGGCCCCGCCCTACCCCCGGGGGTCATGATTTGAACAATTTAGAATTTACACTACCCCAGGATGCTTCCACATAAGTTTCAGCTTTTCTGCCCCAGTGGTTCTTGAGAAGAAGATTTTTTAATGACCCTACCCTATTTTTGTCTTTTCTTGATTATCTCCCCTTGTGAGGGGACTTGGCCCTTTATTTTAACAATTTAAATTTCCCTTCACCCAAGGATGCTTTGTGCCAAGTTTGATCAAAATTGGCCCAGTGGTTCTTGCAAAGAAGTCGAAAATGTGAAAAGTTTACAGACGGACAGACAGCTAGACAGACGGACGGACAAACAGACGGACGGCGGACAAAATGTGATCCGAAAAGCTCACTTGAGCCTTTTGCTCAGGCGAACTTTAAAGTAAAACAATGACCTTCACATAGTTTTTTAAAGGAAACAAAGACTAATTGAAGAGGAAAAAGCATCAAATTTATCCTTCGCTGCATTGTGTTATTTTAAAAGTAATTTGAAATATTCAAGAAACAAAATAATGAGACCCCCTTCCCACCTCAAAAACCATTATCTATCAAAACCAAAAAGGGGGTGTACAGGGGATTGTTTATCAGAGATGTCGTTTGCAACAGAAAAACCTAAACTTTTGTTAGATTTATGTTCACGCGTTGCTATCCCATGGTAACCCACGAGGCTTTGGAAAATTTATTAAGGTTTTTGATCTGAAGGACATACGTAAGGTACCTTACCTACTGAAAATTTTTCTGATATTCTTAATTTAAGAATATAGTCCATCAAATATTCATAGACAAAAAAATTAGCATGTATTACCAGTGGGTTTTGGAAGATATCAAATTATGAAATTTTTTGCATTATTCAAAGAAAAATCTACAAAAATTACGAAACATAAATTTCAGATTTTTTCCCATCAAAATTTGTTTTAGAAGAGATGTACAAATCTATATATAGACATTACAAGTATTGCACACAGGTTAATTTAGTAGAACTCTTCAACTCCATGGAAGAGCCCAATAAAGTTCAAACTACGTTGCGTATGACCTTAATCTGATTGACATATAAAATGCGTTAAAACTTAAAACTGACACGAGCTAGTGTCCATATTTTGCACTCTGTTACATTCCCTTTTGGAGCATCTACCTTCCACAATTTATACCAAGCCGACCAATATACAATCTTCTTTCGTTTTGAGCGCAGAGTAAACAATCGCTCGGTTACCTTACTATATATATGTATTGAGGACAAAGGTAGAAAGGAAGGAAGAAAAACAATTTGTTTACTAACAATCTTTTATGCGAATGCTGTGGCCCTCAACTCAACATTTGGTTATAGCGATGGACATTTTTTCCATTCTATTTTTGACGCGATATACAGGAATATATCTTGAGCTTATAATAAAAGATACCACAGATTCTGACACATCTATTTCATATTTGGATATTTTCCAAGAAAAAAGATGTTAACGGTAATCTAACAACAGCTCTTTATGATGTACTTGTATCTTAAACTCTTGAAATCGTCAACTTCCTTTATCATGCAGCAACATACCCTTATCACCTGCATACGGCATTAATATATATCTCTCAGTTGATTCTATATGCAAGAACGTGCTATGAGTATGAACAATTTCTGAAACGAGGTAAATTATTGACAAACAAGTTGATGTAACAAGAATATCAGCAGTCTCATTTTAAAGTCATCATATGTAAGTTCTTTGGTAGAAACAATGACGTCAGCAAATACAATCTGTCATTAAGTCAAATGCCGAGTTTTTTTCATTCAATTTTGAGGCCATTATTTTCACACTGAATTGTCTTTGGATTTTTTCGCTACTTCCCGATCATAACAAGAAGCACACGGCTGGTGAGGCCGGTTGGTAGGGGGTGATCACTCCTTCATGGCGGCACCTGATACCTGATCTGATGTTTTACAGGTCCGTGTTTGCTCTAATACTAATTTGTAATGTTGCATGTAAATGAACTTTTGAGCTTGCATGAATACTATTCGTTACCTTAATAAAATTAATAAATTAATTAACTATTGATTTTTATGCCTTTAATAAGGATTTATTGCAATAAAGAACACTTTGTTAACTCATGAAATTTTTTCTGGTCTTTGAGAGGTAGCTTTCATAGGAAGCATGCCTTTTTATCCAGGAAAAAACCTTCCTTCAACACAATGAGGTAATGAAAAAACCCATTTCGCAACAATGGTGTCAAATCTATCAACTTACGTTGATCACAAAAAAATTTAAACGTGAAAAAAATAAAGAGAAATATTTACACTGAAAAAAAATCATTCAATTAAACAACTAAATAAATGCAAGTAAATTATCAAAAAAGTGAACAAATGATTATCAAGTCACAAAAACTTGAAGTGAACAAATGATTATCAAGTCACAAAAACTTGAAAACAACTCTAGTAGGCTTTTTTTCATGTTAGAGAAAAATCCATGGATTCTGTATGGCTATTGTAGTTAGCATCCCGGATCTTTAATGGTGCTTGACCATTACTTGTTCCTTCACTAGAACTTGTTTGTTTATATTTCTTTTGCTTGTCTTCAATACAATGTTGGCAACATATGTTTTTCCAGAGGTTTCTAAATTGTTTCTCCCTGGCAACAAAGAGAATGAAGATGAAGAATCCCTGAAAAGTCGTTAAGATAGTAAATATATAGGCGAACACAACCCTAGCATCCTCTATCGCCAAAATACCGAATATCCAAGTCAGTCCTGAAAGAAAAAACAATTAGTAGATTACAGAATTTATTTTTTTTTTAAGTTAAAAATTATAAAATTAGAATTTAAAACATTCATACATTATCTTTTTTTTCTAATTTGGTATTCTTTTTACTGCTGGTTTATTGTGAAAGACCCATGATAATAATATTAAGTAATTATTTTTGTCAAAGTAAAATGTTACAATTATTTTCATTAGCAGATGTGACTGGTTACCAATAAATCTACTAACCTAATAAAATGAATATTGATACGGCTGCCCTCAAATTCATCATGGCCATTTTGGATTCTGACTGATTTGACTGCAGACCTTTTGGACGATTAAGCAGGTTTTTCAATACCACAGCAAAAATGACACAGTTCAGTAGAATTATTACAACTACTGGAATCAGGAAGGCGAAATAGAATGGGGACCTCGACATCCAGCAACTGTAATAAACAAGTATATGTGTTTACCATAATGGAACTATACACCTGCCTGCCATATTAACCCCAAACTCGTAACTTCAGGCCTTGTTTGTTAATTAGAATCCATTAAATGTATGTTGTCCAAGGTAAGCATATCATTTATCGCTTTTTTAAGGTCGATAAAACATTTATTGTAAATCGTTAGATATAGAATTCCAGGTTGGTAAGAATTAAAGAAGCAGCAGCAATATAATATGAACAATTATTTTCCACCTGCCATTAAACTGAATATGAATTGTCTTCCAGGAAAAAATAAATCACTCAAATTTTACACAAAGCAATCATTAATTTATATTGTTAAAATCTCATTAAAACAACCAATTGCATAGAAACGATTACAAATGTACATGCAAATTGCAAATTTGTGTCCCTTTGATACAAGATCTAATTAGATCTTAAAAAAATCTCCAATTGTAAGCACTTTTTAGGCAAAAAGTTAGCTTTTCTGTTTCTCGATTATAGATACATAACGTGACATAGATGTTTAAAGGGATAAACTTACTAGTGGTTGCCTCCCTTATATAAATCATAATCAATTGCTAGTACAATGATAACAGGAAGTAAAGGTAAACCTGAAAAAAATATTATACGAATCAATTCTTGCAATAACAACGGATAAATTTTTAAAATTTTTATGGAGAAAAAAATTATATCATACAAGAAATCTTAAAGCAATGGCAACAACAAATTTTGGACTAGTATTTTGTTGTTCATATCAGATTTTTGCTTAACTTACCCCATGCTGGAATGGCTGCCTTCAGTATAAATCTAGGTATGTAAGTACCTAACACACGTACAAATCTTAGATACTGAAGGAATCCCTCTACCAACATCCACATGAAGGACACCAACAGGAAGTAATGTATCAGCGCCGCCACAGTAATACAACCATAGTAACTCTCTGTACGATCCATTCCCGCCAGAAATATGATCATTGAACACAGTAAAGCCAAAGCGAGGTTAAACAGGGTCTGTTGTCCGATTCCCTTTCGAAGTGTTCTAATTTTTAAAAAAGAAACAATTTATCACAATTCATTTTACAAATAAATATGGCATAAAAATTTCATCCTGTAAACTAAGTTTACACTAGCCAGAGGTTCTAAATGCCTACTTGAACAGGATGAAGGATAAGACAGTCAATCCGAGTCCTAAGATCGATAGACTGAGTCCAAAGATGGTGATCACAGAAAGCGCCAGTGTGTTACCGCTGTCAATCACGTCAGATTGACCTTTGACGTCCTACAGAATATAATAGAAATTAACCTTCAATCTTCAACTGACATTCTTGAAATATGATTTCATTGTATTTATCACAAAATTTTCTGTTAACTCTTTTCGACGAAGACAATGTTGTTTCAAAAACTTGCCAGAAGAATAGCAAAATTGGTGAGGTGGTCACACTGACACACGACTCTTCCGTTTTTCTCTCCTATTGTCTTACAGCCTTTTGTCGACCATCCACCGGAAGTATCGTATAAAGAGTGGTTCCAAAACCCACACACCGAGTCAGCTGTATCCTATATTACAGAGCATACATCAATTCTTATTGAATAAAGCGATACAAAAAATAGCATGATTTGATTGATTACTTAAATCAAATATAAAATATAATAATTCTCAGAATCAACAGAATCTTTCTTCTTGGATATGAATCACTGTGTTTTGTTATTTACATTGTTAGGTTTATACACAGACGTGACAAATCGTCCCCCGAGATCTGTGACAACTTGTCCGTCCTTTATAAGAGTTGCTGATGCTACTTTTCCATTTAACTGGTATCGTCTATCAGCTGCCTTCACTTGAAAGAGTTTTGTATTTTCGTAGATGGATAAGACGACCCTGGTTGTGTTCCCTGTAAAGAATTCGAACTTGTGTTATCAAATATCAACCAAATATGCATTTTGAGGGATAAACTTCTAAACTGACTTCCGGAAAAGAAATGATAGCAGGTTCAGTTACCAGTTTCTTAAGGTTATTGCAGATTTAATGTTCATACTTATAACGTGCTGACAACTTTTAACGAAAACAAAAACTTAGAACCCATTCCCCAAGAAAAAAAATTGTTGAAATTCCCGATCCATTGAATATACCCTGAATGGCAGCTACAGGAAGGGCAATCCCTGTGTTTGTTATATTGGCCGCTATATCTGTTTGATTGGTAACCAGATCTACAGTCTCATTGGAAAAAGCACTGTTTTCATCTGTATCTTCTAGCTGAATCCCTGAAATGCAAATAATAGCCATTAAAGTTTCTAAGAAGCAAAGTTTATTAAAATTTTAGGAATCTTTACAAGTATCGAAACATGTATTTTTTTACCTATGACACTATCGATATACATTATCTTTTATTTATGACAGTGTATATATATGCATCGTTTACCTATGACAGTATCGATACTTGGATCGTTTACCTATGACAGTATCGATACTTGGATCGTTTACCTATTACGGGAGGGTCATCAGCTGATATATCGACCACAGATACTGCATAACCTCTCTGGAAGTTCTGATAAAGCGTTCCATTGAGTGTGACATTTCTAGTTATTGTCTCAACACTTTCTAATATTCTGCAGGATGAGAAGCAGGTATTCATTACACGGGATTTACTTTTAGGATGTCAGTATTAAAGTTTATAGAAAAATGAAAAGCTTTTTTTTTCTATATTGGTCCTAGTCTTTTACCTTGTTGTGCTTCTTCCCATGTCGTGGGCCGCTGTTAATACATCCTCAGGGGCTTCTAATATATTCGAAAACGTGTTTAATACGTTATTCATGATCTGAAAATGAAAACAAGTCTAAATTCATTTAAATTAAAGAATGCGTCTTTTAAGGACCTTAAGCTTGTTGTTTGATATGTTTTACTGAAAATTGCGTTTTTGTGTATAAACAGACCTCAGATGGAGCGAAACCTTTTCATTTGCATTTCCTCTTCAAGTTTCAGAATAGTAACATGATAGTAACATTACCTTTTGAGATATCGTTGGGATGCTTGCTACCTTCTGTAGTATGATTGATGTGTAGACGACATTTTGGACAGTTATCGCCGAGGAGTTGGCGGTAAGATTGGATAGCTCTGAGGCTATGTCCTCTAAATTGCTTACGTTTACTGAAATCTAGTTTGTATAAAGTATATTACAGGCAAAAGGTAACTTTATATTTGCTCACAACAGTACTCTCACACCAAATACAATTAACCCAGTATTATGAAATCTATGTAAAAATATTATTCAAAATTCAGTTCAGTAATATATCAAGATTTAAACAAACTAGAGGTACTGTGCGCGCTGGGCTTATAAAGTTATAATCCCCGTCTCCCATATGATTATAATGGCAAAGTCCATGTTTTGCTCTGGGTGACCCAAAATAAGTGTCAGATCAAAAAGCAAAATAGTAGGTGCACCATGGCATTTTGTAAAAAAGAAATTGTGGAAGTATCATTGAAGAAAGTGGGCGCTTTAGATGGCGATTCGGCAGGATAAACGGCTGATAAAAAGGAAAAAAATATTATTGATTTATACATTTTTTTTCAAAACCTAGCCAATGACTGTGTTGTAGGTGAATGTAAAATGGGCAAATATTCCATTAAATATGTTTGATTTTATTTGAATATGCACCTGAATATAACCGTACGAGTCAACTGATGCAAACGTCGACTCTTTTATAGTCTTTTTTCATTAATTTTGTTGTTTCTGGGTCTTCTCTCCATGAATTTTAAATGCGTTATCAGTGTATTTTTAACCGTTAAATTTATTCCAGTTGTTTAAAAATTGGAGAGACGACCCAGAAATACCAAAATCTAAACTTTTTCCATTTATTTTCTGGTAGAAAATTGACTAAGTCCTATTGTATCGTATAGTGCATTGGCTTTAAATAATGATTTTAAAAATACAATATAGTGTCCTGCGGTAGCTACATTAGTTTGTCACTGGATTCGAGATATATCGTAGCAGCAATTTAGGTTCGAATACAGTAACAATTTTATTCATTTATTTTTTTTTTTGCTTGAAATTTTTGAATTTGTAGTAAAAAAAATACTCCTTGAATAAAGATGCAAATTATGTTATTTAAATTATTTTACATACATTTGTAAATTGTTTTATTTTTCAATGCGTTCACATTTTGTCATTTATAGTGCTAGCGTTCCAAAAAAGATATGAACATACATGAACTTGTAACTGCAAAGTTATACCTGATCAAAAAAATTGAATAAAAAAAAAAATAGCAACTTCGATCGTTCTGTTACATTCAATATTTTCAGTGGATTTGAAAACTGAGCACAAACATAGGTAATCAAAGATTACGAAGCTCACCTCGACGAATATTATCAGTGTAAGTTATGCAAATCTCACATCATATTTTCTTAATATCTAGTATTTATCCCAACAACAATATTCTTGCAAGTTGTGTTTAACCCCTTACATGGCATTTACACATTTCTACGCATATAGCGTGAAAAACGTGTATAGTGTAAACAAATATTAATAAATTTGTTAATACTGCAGATATCAAGGACTTCAAGTACATCGGGATTAATCTGTTCCCAAAACTTTAACATGATCTCTTGTTTGGAAAATATAGGTCAGATTCAGCATCCGAAGCAAGTCTGGTAGTGTCCATCCCTAGATGCATCATCCATGCAAGTTTGGTTATGGTAGGTTATAGTTACTTGGGAATAAAAATGTAGGTCAGATACAGCATCTGAAGCAAGTCTGGTAGTGTCCATCCCCAGATGCATCATACATGCATGTTTGGTTCTGGTATATCTTATAGTTACTTTGGAATGAAAATGTAGGTCAGATCCAGCATCCAAAGCAAGTCTGGTATTGCCCATCCCTTGATGCATCATCCATGCGAGTTTGGTCCGAGGAGGGCTTATAGTTCCTTGGGAATGGACCTGCTCCAAAAACTTTAACCTGGTCACTCATCTGGAAAATGTAGGTCAGATCCAGCATCCGAAGCAAGTCTGGTAGTGTCCATCCCTAGATGCATCAATGCAAGTTTGGTTCAGGTAGGGCTTATAGTTACTAGTACTTGGGAATGGACCTGCTCCAAAAACTTTAACCTGGGCACTCATCTTTGGAATTGACCTGCTCCAAAAACTTTAACCTTGTCACTCATCCGGAAAATGTAGGTCAGATCCAGCATCTGAAGCAAATCTGGTAGTGTCCATCCCTAGATTCATCATCCATGCAAGTTTGGTCCGGGTAGGGCTTATAATTACTTGGGAATGATACTGATTGTATCAAATCTATATGGTGCTTGGTCATTTAAAATTGATTTGTTTTGTGTCAATGATTCCTGCCGACTGCCTATGTAGTGCGCACACTTTCTTTTATTCAGTGGTACATAGGAGTTATGGATGAGGTGTGTTTAAAAGTATTTTGAGTGTTTTCAAAAGTGTTTGCTACTAGCCATTTTCGTAAGTGTTTGAAAGGTTAAATTATATGAAAAATAATCACAGAATGAAATATAAGTACCTCTGATAATTTTTTTAAGGATGTCATATCAGAGAACGCCGGATCTAACAGAAACCTACAGTTAGGATTCACGGTCATTTGTCTTATTTCAGCAGGGACAGCGGTCTTGGTGTAACAGAGTCCCGTCAACAGGGGCTTAGAGTCTGCAATAAGGAAATGAAGATAAAATGTCTGAAACTATATATAGTCAATAATAAAAACTGAGAGAAAAACAAAGGTAAATAAAAATTACAAAAATCATTAAATTTCAGTTGTAACACTTCATTTGATTGGTTAAACGGTTTTATCTATTTTGTATAACATAACTTGCCTACGTCACAATGATTACGTCAAAAACGTATTACTCCGCTTAACGTTAACTTTATAATATGCAATATTTGAAGCCTTTTTTCAAAGGAAAAAATGGAATAATTGTCTCATTGTCTACATTGAAATTAAACTGCCCCAAATTATGTTATATCGTAAATGAGCTTCATTCCTTAAATAAAGAGTCCGGTGAAGATTTTTCATCAGACCGTAGAGAATTGTTTTCATGTCGTGCATTTTAAAATCTTGCAATTCCTGTGTCAACTGTGGAGTGATATTTTTTTCATCGTTATTGGTACATGTAAGTACTAGACGCATTGTGCTATTGATAAATTTTAGATTCGAAATTTAATTCTTTCGCAAGAATCGAAAATCAACTCAGGTTGGAGACGGCAAAATTTTCAGTTTCCATAATGGCACCGGTTCGGACGTTTTCCTGGCACGTTTTATTGTAATCATAAAAACAAACATGGAAAACGTAGGATATTTTGGATAACATCAATGCAAGTTTGGTTCAGATAAGTCTTATAGTTTCTTGATAATGATCCATCTCCAAAAACTTTAACTTCAACTTTGATAGTGTACATTAATAAATTCGTATTGAAGACTTCAATGTAACGTTGGTTAGTATAAGACTTATAATCATTTTAGAATTAATCTGTTCCGTAAACCTTTAACTGGGTCATTTTTCCAAAAAATGTAGGTCAGATCCAGCTCCCAAAACAAGTAGAGTAGTGTGCTCCTTAACAAGTATCGTCCGTTTAATTTTAGTCACTATATGACTTACAGTTACTTCAAAATGAGACTTGTCCCTAATACTTTAATCTGCAGCAAAAGCATATATATAGACCTAGTTATTCTGTAGCAAACATTACAGCAAAGTGTACAAGGAACCATACTAATTAAAGGAACTATACTAATTAAAAGCATCGTCCATGAATCTCTGATTAAAATAGGGCATAGAAGTATACCTGGTAAATCTACTCTAAAAACCAACAAATGAAAACCATTTGGATAGAATCTAAACATAGAACAAGACCTCGTACAGTTGTATCAGTCATGTCAATGTGTCAAATTTATTTTCGTTGGGAAAAAAAGAAATGGTAAATGCAGATAAACCCTTTCCTTGTTTGGGTTTTAAAACAGTTTTTAACATTGTGTAATAGTTGCAATAAAAATTTATTTAAACTACGCACCAGTTATGCACAGCTTTTCTGAATAAGTTGTTGATCCATTCCCGACTGCTTTAAAGGCAAACATGGATTGAAAGTCAGGGCTATATCCAAGGGTACAAAACTCTAAAAGATATTGTGTGTGTTGAATTATATTAAAATATTAAAAAATTATATAGAACTAACTTTTTTATAGGGTTTAACAAAGTGATTTAAAAGGGATGCTTTTAAATGGCGAACAAATTTGCTAAGCTATTCAAAATTGGTAAACTTAGTATATGTATTCCTTTTAGAATTTAAATTGATAAAAGAATTTACCTTCACTTCTAATTTCCAAAGTCCCAAAATCCACATATCTCTGTTGCCGTTTCCGCCTACTTTTCCGTATTGGTGTGGAAGCTTCTCTTGTGATATTTTTCAAAAGTTCTCCTATCCTTTCTGCTGTCTTCCAACCAATGGACGGAGTCACAAATGATATAAGAAAATTAGCCGTTTTTCCACTCTTCAATCTAAATTGCAAAATGATACAGAAATTGCTTGGATTTCTTAGATTGATATATAATTGCATAGGAGTATTTCATTTTGATTTTGTTGTTATGCTCATGATACTTTTTTTTCGAAAAACTGTTATGTTACAATGATATATTTACAACCACAGAATAGTTTCTCCTTTATTTCTTAGAAAAACCCATTGCGTTAATCACTGCATGAATTACATTAGGCATGTCGCCTGTACAGATTTCTTGATCAGTGGCTGTTCCATCAATGAAACGTATAAAGACGTTCGCATCATTAATACAATGATTAATCTTTTTAATCCTACTTGAAATGATTATTTAAACAGATATGAATATAAACAATAAAATATCTTTCTTTGTTTGTTATTACTGGAATTAACGGTCGCAGCTATTGCAGAAAAAATTACATAATATGTATTTTTTCTGCAACAGCTGTTTCCGTTATTTCCAGTAATAATAAACAAAGAAAGCATTTTATTGTTTAAATGTACGCACGAAACATTTTTGATTCGTATTAGTCTTAAAGCACTGTCACGTGAAGGAAATAAGGTAGCCCAGATGAAGTTAAATCGGCTTTCAATGTCTCCTCGTAGAGCAACACGTAAGCTTCCATAAAAGTTGTAAGTAGCCTGTATAGCGGACGTTGTATCCACAGGGACATATAATCGAACACTCGCGTGAAAAATGGACACCCGGTCATCTGTCAAAAAAAAAATTATAAAAACAGAATAAGTAATTGATTATATACAAAAAAGTTCACGTATACCTGATTACGTCACTTTAAAGATCACATTTCTAAATACGTATTAAAAAAAAATTATCCTTTGTTACATAAATCTGCCGTTATGCGTGTTGAATTTGTTGTCAAAACACAATCTATCTCTAGTGAGTACAAGGGATTTAGTATCATAGAATTACCATTTGGAATTGCGTAAACGTCCTTGGAAACTACATACGCGGAGCCCTTTCTCTGAAGTTCACACCGGTATATATCTACATCATTAGCTGCTGAGGCTAAAAATGATGTATCGCTGTTGTCTTCTAGATTCCAGTTCATGATGGACATAGAGTAGCTGGACTCGGATTCGTTTAGCCGTTTGACTATGTAGCCTCCCCTGTACATAGTATAATTGTCAAATTCCAAGTGAGGACTTGGGAATGTGCATGATACTTCGCCTCCAACATAACTTTTAGTCTGATTGAGTACTAAGACCTTTGGTTTTTGGAATACAATTTGAATATCCACGGGTGAATCTAAGACAAAAGATCAATTTTATATAAAAAAAAGAAGAAGATGTTTTTGTTCTAAGTTCTAACACAAGTAAACGTTCTTGTTCAAATAATAAGTAAAAAACCAAGTCTGAACAAAATGTACATTAAAAATCTTCTTTCAATCGCCAAGTGCAATGCTCAAATGTTTAAAAATAATAAAACGTAAGATATCATGTATCATGGTGAATATTCCATCAGAGAAATTTGCCGTTTGCAACTACAGTATACATGTACATGTACTTACATTTGGTATTTTTTCTGTTGGTTTGACAGACGACTCGAGCTGTCTGATTACAGTTGCTTGAGCTTGTTAGAATCATATTTTCATTGAGATATAAGCCTGAACAGGAAACAGTGCCAACAGTCTCTTCAAACCACACTATAGCACAAAAAAAAAACGAAAAAATAAACAGCAAGCGACATGAGCAAGGAATTGTTAAAGGTGGACTCTTATATACAATATCATCAACAATATGATACCACACGATAACGAGAAAAGAATGATCTCCATCATGGTTTAATGTGAAAGTAAAGGTAAGTTTCGGCAGTTTCTTAGGAAAGTGAAGTAATTATTTTCGATTTTCTATAAATTGGAACGAGTTTTTCATATCTTTATTTGTTTAATGTCTTCAAAAATATTTTATATAGTACTTGGTTGCGGGTTTGGATGGAGTATTGTGATAAAAATTCTGGCAGTGAAATACCTGATGTCTGACTTTGAAAGAAATTCAGCTGTAAGTTAATTGAACAGGAAATGCATAAATACTTTTTCAAATTGATTTCTTTAAATTTGAAATTTTCTCATTATAGGCAATCTTGAAATAATTGGAGGGACCACCTTTCAATCAAATACCCAGTGACAAATACATGTGTGTTAAATTCAGAAATAGTGAAGACTCTGTGTATGAATTAATTCCCTTATTCAACTTTGTATAAGAAGAAATGCTACATGCAATGACAAAAACATTTACCTGATGTATTGATTAATCTATAATGTCCTAAAATTCTCACAGCCAATTGTTCATCTGTAAGGAAATTTAATTGGAGTAGTTGACCGCCATTTTGATTACAGAATTGAACTGCGTCCGATTGTGAAACAGCGGAATCTGCGCTCATCAGGTAGCACGATTCCACATCTGCAGATCCGACCCATCCAGAGGGACACATATTGAGTCCTGTCAAAGAACTCATCTTTACGTATAGATCCAATAACAGACAGGGTACTAATTCATTGTATCTTTTAATGAACGATAAACAAATAAACATCTATTAGATTACGATATTATTAAAAAGCGTCAAAAATGGACTAAACTGAATATTTTAGAATCAAAGGATTAAAAGATTACATTATAAAGTGCTTATATTTATCGAATTCATTATATTTTAACTTTAAAACAATTGCTAAAAACACATCTCTCCATACAAACTTTCTGCATATTAAAAAAGGAACAATTTCTAAAACGAGGTAAATTATTGAGAAACAAGTTGATGAAACAAGAATATCAGCACTCTCGTTTAAAGTTATCATTTCGTAAGTTCTATGGTCGATACAATTTTGACCTTGTCAGAAAATACAAAAATGTCAAATGCTGAATGACGTTTTTCATTCTAATTGTTAGTCCATTATTTATACACTGAATTGACGACGTATTTTTCCGTTATTTCCCGATTATGACAATGAGAACACGGT
>PRKT01000159.1:376497-415317 GCA_003671525.1 Saccostrea glomerata | reverse complement strand
CCCCCCCCCCCCCCTTAAAAGTAAGTTTTATTTAACCCATCCCTAAATTAACATATTTGGTATATGTTCGGCTAAAATGTTACGGAATGTAACTAGACAAAGTCTTGCTAGCGCTTTATGTCTTGGAAGGTCTTGCTTTCAGACATACCCATATTTAACGACAGCCACCCTGTGTACATCGAGTGAAGAAGAATGCTATGCAGATAGCTGTGTTCCTGAAAGTAACTGATTCGGTAGAGAAAACATGCGGTATTTGGGCAAAATTCTTTAGCCTCTTTTAGCACTGGTTATGCATAAGGCTAACTAATAGAATGGACTAATATTCCAACGGAACAATACCCTCAAACAGCAAACACCATCAAATATTTGGCATAAACGATTCTCTTTTTTATCAAAGATTACAAAGAATTAAATAAACACTCACTACAGGATGGGTCAGTCATCCTGTTGAAACTCAACCTGGGGGTAATGTGAATGGACTCTTAAGATGTGGTTTTATCTCCGGTTGTAAATGAGTGTATTCTATTTTTTTTTTATTTCTATAAAACCATCATTTTAAAATCAAATTATCATTATCCGTATATATTTTTCTATTGTATATTATTTATTTTTGTTCTTTCTTTCTTTCTCTATATATTTTATTTCTACTGACCAATATTTTCTATAAACACATGTATTTGATATCACCACTTGAACTTTTCAAATGTAAAATAGCTGATTAATTAAGTGAAATGTTTATATATATATATATCATTCTGAAATATTCGATAATTTATCATAAAGTAAACTACTGATCCAGGGAGCTCCTGGCACCCCAGGTGAGGTATATACGGAGGGCTTCTTCGGAAGTGTTGCCTCAAATCATGTTGTATGTTATTGACAATAAATATAGAGAAAAAAAAAACATTACAAAGCTCACGTCTATAAGTAAGGAAAATCTCTCATAATTTTTATATCCCACGCAACAAGTTGCCGGATTTATAATGATTTTTCCCATCCGTCAGTCAGTTAGTGTGTCAGTCATTCAATCCGTCAGTCAGTTAGTGTGTCAGTCATTCAATCCGTCAGTCAGTTAGTGTGTCAGTCATTCAATCCGTCAGTCCTGTTCTTTTGTCAGCACAACTTCTCGTAAACCGCAGCGCAGAATTTCGTCAAACTTTGCAGATATTAAGGACACAATGTGTAAATGTGCATGTTTATACTAGGAAATTCTTATTCAATAAATTTTCTGGGAATTTCGGCACTTTTCAACTTATGATTTAGGCCATATATTGAATATAGAGATGAAAAGTTTGTCCGATAAAACTTAGATATTTAGTACACAGTGTGTAGATATGCATTTTACCAGGAAATTCTGATTCCATTATTTTTCTGGGAATTTCGGCATCTTTCAACTTAGATTTTTGGCCTTGAATATAGAGATGAACAGTTTGTAAGTACAACTCCTCATAAACCACTGCACAGAATTCGGTCTAACTTTGCAGATATTTAGTACACAGTGTGTAGATGTGCATATTACCAGGAAATTCCTATTCCATTATTTTTGTGCCATTCATTATGTATTACACTGTCTAGCTTTGGGGGAGCGTGAGCTTGCTCACATTTTCTTTCATTTTTTTTTTCTAGTAAGCATGCATCGATCTCAAAATCAATATCCATGCAAGTTAAGTCGGACTTAAAGTTAATTTGAAATGGAATTGCACCCAAAACTTTAACTCGTGTTCACTCATAAAAAATTGTCAGTCAGTTCCAACATCTGAAGCAAGTCTGGTATTGTCCATCCATAATGCATCATCCATACAAGTCTGGTCCAGGTAGGGCTATTACATGTATACAGTTACTTGGGAATAGACCTGCTTCTAAAACCGGGACGCCGATGCCAACCCTGGGGTGAAAGCATAAGCTCATCTCAACTTCATCGAGGTAAGATAATAAAAATATGAATATAAAGCAAGACATAGGTAACAAAAGTTTACAGACCAAACTTCAACGAATTTCATTTTAAAGTAAGCATCCCGAGGTGCAATATTTAAGATGTTTTAGTCTGATAGAGCTTTCAGTTTTTTAAGAATTGACTTTTTCTTTAAACTGAACTTACTCATGCAGAAAAATTAAGTCAAGTCCATCATTCTACAGTTTTCATCCCGTGAAAAATCATACATTGGACTTGAGTCCTGCTTTGATTTTAAAATATAATAAATCTGTTCCAGAACTTAAACCTTGTCATTCAGTTTGTTTCTGATAAGTTTTAGTTTTTCTTGATAAAAATCCTCAAAAACTTTAAATTAAAACTGGTTAGGAAAATATAGGTTTAAGCCCAGATTCAACAACTCTGGTAGTGTGCATCAACGAATTCATTCTTTAGATGAAATTACAGCATCTGAAACCTTCGTTTGTGCTACGAAGGAAAAAAGGAGAATTGTCCAAATATGATTGTCCACTTTTGTCTTTAAACGTCGTATTCACCGTTTCAACTAATTCACGCTAACCTTTTTGAAACATTCTGCATGTATGTCTTTTCAATTTGATACTGTATATTTCCAATTACATGTTGTAGTTGATCTTTACTATAGTTATAATGCCTTTCAATTCTTTTCCGTGATTTAATTCCTTGAAGACTTTCATACTTTTGCAAAGCTCTGTTCCAAGACGTAGTACAGTACGAGAATCGGTCGTGAGCCATAATACGCTAACACTGCCGATTTAGTAACAAAAGTGCCAATTTGAAAACCAAGCCCATTTTCTCTACAGACCTATTTATAAGATATTGAGATGTTAAAATCTCATCCATTTCATAGTGTGAAATTTATCACGTTGAAAGGTTTTCAATAAAACACTTACGGTCTTTCGCCGCTTACTGCCCTGGTAATGCTAGGTGCCCCGTCCATTACCAGAAATCCATAGGAGTCGTATCCCCCTGTCCAGAAATCTACAATGTTTACATGATAGTCAATAGTTTATAATAAAGACAACGGACCTTAAATAAAGGATATAATATAAATCATTTCCAATAAGCTGGGCAAAAATTTTCAATTATGACGCCATTAGCTAATATAGCAAAAATGCTATCATTTTAGAATACAGACTACTTTTGAATATTCTATACCAAAAGGTATCGAAATAAAGAAACCCACCGTCTTTAAAATATGCAAATGTTGGACTTTCAATATTTGAATCTGTAAACAATATCGAATAGACGGGTATCAAATACGAGCGGTACTGTCGGCAGATTCCCTGAGCTTCGTAAAAAGAGTTCTTTTGTGTTGTCATGTTTCGAACACAACCCTGGAGAACGTCCCGTGGACTAAAAAAACCGAAAACTGTTTCCCATCCTGATGGACAGGCTTGTGCATATTCCTCATACAGCCTTTCTTTAAAAAATAAAAAGTTAACGTTTTATAAATACTATTTAAAATACAAAAGAATTGATGGAAGAATAGACAGAGAGAAGATGTAAAAAAAAAAATCATGATCTTTTTTTCCATTTTTTTTTTCCAGATCACCTTTAAAATGCAATGGAAATGCAGTAAACTAGAAAACAGAGAGGATAATAAAGAATAAGTATAGATCATCCTTACTTGATTCCTGAGATAAAACAATCACTCTCGCTGGTCCTTCACTAAGACTGGTCGTCTGTCCAAAAACATTAATGGAATAAAGTCCAGCGTCTGATTCATTCACTTTTAGAATGGTTAAGGATGGCTCACTCTTTCTCCCGCCAGAATATTTGTTAGGATTCTCAAAAATCCTGATTTCTGTGGTAAAATTTCCATCGGTCCGCGTCCAGGTAATAGCGTATTCTTCATTGGGGACAAGGGTCAAGTTAACAGCTACAGTGACGTCATCTCCCGGAAAGACGAAATAGTCTTTTTGTTGAAGAGTTAATGACGTTCCTTGTTTTTGAGTGTAAACCTCTTTAAAAACAAAGAAAAATAATTTAGATTATTCTTTCTTTCAATTTCAGGAAGTCTATATCCATAAAAACAGAGGTATTTGTTTCGGAAATAAAAATTTAACCCATAGCATAATAATTTTATACTACGGGTTAGAAATTTAAAGTAATCATTTCGTAAGTTCTATGATCGATACAATGACCTTGTCAACAAATACAATTTATCATTGAGTCAAATGCTGACTGACGTTTTTCATAGTAATTGTTAATCGTCTGGGAGCCCGTTTTACAAAAGAACTTACGACTAAGACCAAAAACTTCAGATTATTGTAAAATTTTGCAAAATTAATATTTCTCTTTGAAATTGTTTGTGTAAAAATATCTTACCACATTCTTTTTAAAAAATTTAAAATAATTGTCGATATAATGTTTATTAAAAAGTTATATGAATAATTAAACTTGGTCTTAAGTCGTAAGTCCTTATGTAAAACGGGCTCCAGACGACGGTTTTTTCCGTTTTTTCCCGATCATGACAAGGAGCACACGGCGGGTGTGACCGGTCAGCAGAGGATGCTCACTCCTCCATGGCACCTGATCCCACTTCTGATGTTTTGGAGGTCCGTGTTTGCTATGCTCCTGTTTTTTATTGTTTTTTGAACTTTTGATCTTGAATACCGTTCGTTATCTCAATATATTTCACTTCCTGTGTTTAAAAGGTAGCAATGCACGATGCATCATGAAAAGTTAAAACAAAGAAATCCATATTTTTACATAGTTGTCCTATAAAGAAAGAACAGTTTGCCAAGCTAACAAATATCATCATTTATAATATACTTAGTTAAGAAATAAACAACGTTATTCAGTGAACATGGCGTTAAGAATAGCAATTGCTCTGCTGGCATATTCCATGATGCGCGCTAGCGCATCATGGAAAATATGCCAGCAGAGCTATTGCTATTCATAATGCCATGTTCACTGAATAATCGTTGTTTATTACTTATATTTGCATTCTTTGAGTTATTCAAAAATATCAGAGGAAATCCTGACTCACATAAGTACGCGGCTTCTTGTCTTCAGTAATGAAAAACATACGGCTTTAAAATCAGTACACCTGATCAATGATGCTTTTATCTAAAAAATCACAAACAATTATAAAGTATTTCCCTCTTAAACACAGTTATTTGGATACAAGCAGTGCCGTCAACACATTCTCTTGATTTTTGTTTTGATGCAGTTGTGACGTCATCGATCAACGTAATTGAACCCCCCTAACAAAAATCAACGATAAAACACTATGATGAAAAATGATTATGCTTTTATAATGATTATTACTCCAGAATGCTTATCTATTTTTTTTTAATTCTTCTATTTATTCTAATAGCTGAAATTATTCTTGAAGTCGATATACTACTTATACTAGTTTTCTGAATGTTATGACCCAAGTGTGAAGAGTTATCGTTCTTAGAAGAAATATGCATGATACAAAAAATAAAAATAGGGGAGTTTTCTACAATTTTTAAAAAGTTTTATTATACAATTAAATACATTGACCAAAATTAAATTTGTAAAGATATAAATCAGCAATTTTAATCATTCTGAATTTCTTTTTTCTCAAAGAATATTATTAAAAACTTATTTTTATTCCTTTTACGAAAAGTTTCATATATATACTTCTCGACACGTAATACAGTTAAACTTCGTTATCTCGACATCGACGGGACAGTCGGAAAATGTCGAGATATCCGAGGTGTCGAGATATCAGAGTTGAGACTCGACGTCCTTAATTTTACCTCATAGTAAAGCCACAGGCATGAACAGACGTGTAACTACAGTTATACCTACATGTCTTCAATTAGACTGTAGATCGTTTGTGTCAGCTATCCCTCTACATTTATTAGAAAATCTAAGAATTTATTCACAAATGTTATTATGAAAGCTTTTTATCGAAATCTTCGCATTTTACTAAAAACCGTTTTCATACAGCATTCGATCCGCGTGCCACTAGCTCTGTCAGAACAGGATACGAAATGCGCTCTGCAAACTCCAAACCGGAACGGTACAAAGTCGACTTTCGAGATGCGGAAAAAAAATAATGTGTATAATTATTTTCATTTCACTTTTTTTAAATTTCATAATCATTCATCATTAATTTTCATTTTATTTTCAAACAAAAATTTAATTCGAATTCCGCATTTAACAAACTTAATGATGTAACATATGTATCCCTATTACGGCTGATGCAATAGTCGTGCATGCCGTAGATTTGATTGATTCCTGTTGAATGTATTTTTACCACAATTTTTTTTAAGTTAAATTGAATTCAATTTGTATATTGTTCATTGTTTTTCAGTTACTTTCGAACTAAAATGTTTAAGTTTTGTAAGATTTCGACATAAATAAACGGTTTTACTTTACTTTTACACAGAATCGAGAAGATTTATCAATGATATTACCCAAGCTGAACATTAAACAATTAACGTATTGGAGACACCGAGGGGCTTGGGATTCCTCTACAAACACATTTCTATAGAGCAGTATGTAGTCAAAACATGGGTGTGAAAGGTGTGAATTTTCTGCCGACGTCGAGATACACGGAGTCGTCCGTGCGTGACGAGCGACCAGCTAACAAACAATTAGGTTAAGTAGAGCAGAAAATTGCCCCGATGTCGACATATACCAGGTAAATTTTGCTCTTGGGACTGGGAAACACGTCGAGATAAGCGGGGTAGTCGACATTACCGAGGTCGACATATCAGAGTTTTTGCAAATCATTTATATATTAAATAATGCCGGGACCGCGGATGGACGTCGACATATCCCACGTTGTCGACATATCCGATGTCGAGATACCGAAGTTTACCTGTACTAGTGTGGTAGAGATTGTTCTACAGGGATGTGATAGAGCATTTGCTCTCATAGCAGAAGCAGTTGCATCTATAGTCCTATGGACGCAATACGCGGGTTTCGAGATTGTAACTCTCTTACGACAGAGGCGAAAAACGTATCCATTTCAGTATGGAGGTGGGACAGGTATTTAAATTGCCATCGTGCAATGTTCAGATGCATGTGTACCGTATTTATTAGAGGTCCATATCTCTCTTCCCTCGTCTGAAAAGTCTTACATCCACTGATATTTTTTTTTGTTCCGATTTTTTTGCTTTGAAAAATGACGCCTTTACATTAATTCGGTTATTCTCGAGTTGAAAAGTGCATCTTTACAATTATGTAATTATGATAAACCAGTATATCGATGATGCATTGTATCCAATATATAAATAACTGTCCCACTTGTTTGTTTACGCGGCAACGAAACTCCCCTCCTCAACGAAAGAGCGCACCAGGGGAGATAATCTCGAAACTTGCGTATTGATGACCACATGTTCATAGTGGGAGAGAGCAGTGAATATGCAAATATTTACTAATATTTGCATAGAATATTTGCATATCCACTGCTCTCTCCTACTATGAACATGTAGTCATCAACTGCGTTCATAGGACTATAGACGCAATTGCTATCACTATGAGCGCAATTGCTCTATCACACTAGTGTAGAAACACTAGTGTAGAACAATCTCTACTACACTTATGAACCGAATTGAGAAGTATGTATATGAAATGTTTCATAAGAGGAATAAAAATAAGTTTTTAATAATATTCTTTGAAAAAAAGGAAATTCAGAATACTTAAAATTGCTGATTTTTATCTTTAAAAATTCAATTTTGGTCAATGTATTTATTTGTATAATAAAACTTTTTAAAATTATACAGAACTGCTATATTTCTATTTTTGTGAATCATGCATATTTGTACAAAGAACGATAACTCTTCACACTTGGGTAATAACATTCAGAAAGAGAAAATTTCTTTAACTATATCTATTTCAAGAATGATTTCAGCTATTAAAAATAAATAGAAAAACTAAAAAAAAAATTATAGAAAAGCATTCTGGAGTAATAATCATTATAAAAGCATTCTCATTTTTCATCAAAGTGTTAAATTATTGATTTTTGTCAGAGGGTTTTAATAACGTTGATTGATGACGTCACAACTGCATCAAAACAAAAATGTGATGACAGCGCTGCTTGTATCCAGATAACTGTGTTTGAGGGGGAAATACTTTATAAATTGTTTGTGATTTATTAGAGAAAAGGAGCATTAATCAGGTTTACTGATTTAAAAGCCGTATGTTTTTCTTTACTGAAGACAAGAAGCTGCGTCGTTATGTAAGTCAGGATTTCCTCTGATACTCTTGAAAAAAAAATCAAAGAATGCAAATATAAGAAATAAACAACGTTATTCAGTGAACATGGCGTTATGAATAGCAATTGCTCTGCTGGCATTTGATGACTACATGTTCATAGTAGGAGAAGCAGTGGATATGCAAATATTAGTAAATATACCGATTCTGCACGGTGTGATACGGGTGACGTCACAATACCCCATATCACGGACCGGTCCGAAAAGTCATATCACGTATCGGACCGACGGGCCGAAAAACCATATCAAACCGGAAGTAACGTGTGTATTAAGTTTAAAAGTTAATTTACTTGATTTCATTTAAATATTTATATAAAATAATTCTTTAATGACATTTGTGGTCTTAATTTTTTTTTGAGTTACCTAAAATTGGCTCTATTAGATTTTATAGAAAGCTGTCACTAACAAGCACAAACATTCTTCAACCACCATATGTGAACTCGCATATGAAGTATTTTAAATATATGATAAATAGAATACTACATTACTAAAATCCATATCATATGTCACATCAGCCCTCGGGCCCCATACCAGCCCTCGGGCTGATATGGGGCCACTTTTTATACCCCCCGCTTGAAAAGCGGGAGGGTATATAGTAATCGTGAATTCCGTCCGTCTGTCCGTCCGTCTGTTTGTCCGTCCGTCCGTCTGTTACGCTTTGGGGTACCCATCTCTTATCCGCAACTCCTCTCATACCACTGAATGAAATTTGATGAAACTTTCACAGAATCTTTATTACATATTGCTATTGTGCACCTCCTATTTTACTTTTTGATCGGACACATATTTTGGGTTTCCCGGCCACAGGAAAACATGGACTTTTTCACCAGTTATGACCATATGGGAGGCGGGGGGTATCATTTAGTGAGCTCATCGCTCACAGTACCTCTAGTTTAGTATGTAATATTCTCTATATATTAGGGATTTCCAAAATATTTAATTTGATATTTAAAGAACAATACATGGAATTACCATGTAGTGTTCACCTCACAGCAATAACAAATGGGAAGGGTAAGGACAACCAGATCTGAATGGAAATTTGCATTATATTAAAACAGCAAAAAAAAAAAACAGACTAAAACTATAATACTTAATAATAAGGTTCCCCTAGCCACGCACTCTACCGGCCTGATTTAGTTTAGATTGAACCCGTCTTAGTAGCATTGAAAATAAAGGAGAAGGTGATCATTATTATACCCCCCGCTTGAAAAGTGGGAGGGTATATAGTAATCGGGATTTCCGTCCGTCTGTACGTCTGTCCGTCCGTCCGTCCGTCTGTCTGTCCGTCCGTCTGTCTGTCCGTCCGTCCGTCTGTTACGCTTTGGGGTACCCATCTCTTATCCGCAACTCCTCTCATACCACTCAATGAAATTTGATGAAACTTTCACAGATTCTTTATTACATATTGCCATTGTGCACCTCCTATTTTACTTTTTAATATGACATATATTTTGGATTTTCTAGAGCAAAACATGGACACTGCCATTTTATTCATATGGGAGGCGGGGGGTATCATTTAGTGAGCTCATTGCTCACAGTACCTCTAGTTTATATCAAGTGATGCCTCTGTGAACCATAAATTGTTCTTTTACTCTTGAATCTACAACTTAAACATTTTAATGTCCGATGTCAGGCCACTTAGTGGTGATAAGTAAGTAAAACATAAGTGTACCATCCATTCGTGTAGGAAATAAAGAAGAAATACGGATATAGTACCGTCCAAATCCCCTTCCTATCTACATTCATAAACTTAAGAGGTTTCTCCTTGTTTAAAAGCACCTATCCTAAAGAGACGAATAGTAGATTGCCATCAAAAGTTCTCAACTAGTTGGTCACATTGCCTAAAATTAGCCAAAAACATTAAATCGAAAATATATATCTTACCAGATAACAGGAGGGCAAGAACCCACAGAATGGTCTTCATCATCTGAAATAGACATCAATAGAACACAGGGTCGATCCAGATTCGATTGATTAGACAAACACATAATGAAATTAAAATCACCAGACCATAATGTCACTTAATAAAATTGTTTGTACTTGTACAGGAATCTAGTTCCGTGAGTTGCTTCGTACTTACGGTAGTAAGTGGCTGATGGCCAATAGTTCAGGTATTGCCAAATGATTTTAGCATTCAGGTGAAGTACAATACATAATATTTAGTCATATCTGCAATCAAGATTAAAATTAGTTGGATATGAAAAATAAACGGAGGTTTTCTTTTCTTCTATTTTAACAGTTCCTTTAATTAAAATGCATTTATAAAATTCTTGATGCAAGCGTAGCAGCCACGTAGCATCGTTTTTGAAAGGGGGGGGGGCTGCCAACTTCTTTCAGTATCAATTATTATACTACATTTTCCGTACATCACTTATAGCGGGGGGAGGGGGGGGGGCACCAGCCTTTCACTGAACATTTCCCATAGTATAAGTAAGGTTGGGGGAAAAAAGGGGGGGCCATCCCCTCCTGCCCCCCTCTGTTGCTACGTGTCTGCGTAGTGTTCCACATTGCTATTCCAGTGACCCATATTACATCCTTTTGTTAATGAGTCAAAGGGGGAAAGGCCAACTTTTTTCAATGCCAACTTCTTTCAGTATCAATTATTATACTACATTTTCCGTACATCACTTATAGCGGGGGGAGGGGGGGGGGCACCAGCCTTTCACTGAACATTTCCCATAGTATAAGTAAGGTTGGGGGAAAAAAGGGGGGGCCATCCCCTCCTGCCCCCCTCTGTTGCTACGTGTCTGCGTAGTGTTCCACATTGCTATTCCAGTGACCCATATTACATCCTTTTGTTAATGAGTCAAAGGGGGAAAGGCCAACTTTTTTCAATGCCAACTTCTTTCAGTATCAATTATTATACTACATTTTCCGTACATCACTTATAGCGGGGGGAGGGGGGGGGGCACCAGCCTTTCACTGAACATTTCCCATAGTATAAGTAAGGTTGGGGGAAAAAAGGGGGGGCCATCCCCTCCTGCCCCCCTCTGTTGCTACGTGTCTGCGTAGTGTTCCACATTGCTATTCCAGTGACCCATATTACATCCTTTTGTTAATGAGTCAAAGGGGGAAAGGCCAACTTTTTTCAATGCCAACTTCTTTCAGTATCAATTATTATACTACATTTTCCGTACATCACTTATAGCGGGGGGAGGGGGGGGGGCACCAGCCTTTCACTGAACATTTCCCATAGTATAAGTAAGGTTGGGGGAAAAAAGGGGGGGCCATCCCCTCCTGCCCCCCTCTGTTGCTACGTGTCTGCGTAGTGTTCCACATTGCTATTCCAGTGACCCATATTACATCCTTTTGTTAATGAGTCAAAGGGGGAAAGGCCAACTTTTTTCAATGCCAACTTCTTTCAGTATCAATTATTATACTACATTTTCCGTACATCACTTATAGCGGGGGGAGGGGGGGGGGCACCAGCCTTTCACTGAACATTTCCCATAGTATAAGTAAGGTTGGGGGAAAAAAGGGGGGGCCATCCCCTCCTGCCCCCCTCTGTTGCTACGTGTCTGCGTAGTGTTCCACATTGCTATTCCAGTGACCCATATTACATCCTTTTGTTAATGAGTCAAAGGGGGAAAGGCCAACTTTTTTCAATGCCAACTTCTTTCAGTATCAATTATTATACTACATTTTCCGTACATCACTTATAGCGGGGGGAGGGGGGGGGGCACCAGCCTTTCACTGAACATTTCCCATAGTATAAGTAAGGTTGGGGGAAAAAAGGGGGGGCCATCCCCTCCTGCCCCCCTCTGTTGCTACGTGTCTGCGTAGTGTTCCACATTGCTATTCCAGTGACCCATATTACATCCTTTTGTTAATGAGTCAAAGGGGGAAAGGCCAACTTTTTTCAATGCCAACTTCTTTCAGTATCAATTATTATACTACATTTTCCGTACATCACTTATAGCGGGGGGAGGGGGGGGGGCACCAGCCTTTCACTGAACATTTCCCATAGTATAAGTAAGGTTGGGGGAAAAAAGGGGGGGCCATCCCCTCCTGCCCCCCTCTGTTGCTACGTGTCTGCGTAGTGTTCCACATTGCTATTCCAGTGACCCATATTACATCCTTTTGTTAATGAGTCAAAGGGGGAAAGGCCAACTTTTTTCAATGCCAACTTCTTTCAGTATCAATTATTATACTACATTTTCCGTACATCTATAACCGGTATAGTCGGTACTTCGTCTAACAATTTATTAACGGTCCAAAACTTGGTGTTTCTACTCGATCTGTGTGGCGGCGTGGACAATGCAAGGTCCAGTTTCCAACTGACGTTCGTGTATGAAACAGCCAATTTATAACAATGATGAAATAAACAATTAAAATGAAGAGTTACTCTAAACAGATGGACATAATTGACATAATTAAATTAATTGAATAATAATAAACAAGTTCACTCAGGCACAGGTGGCATCAAATGTCTTGCGGTCACGGTCTTTAATTATGTTTTACTTAGCACTATCAAAAAATATAATTGTGACCCAAAATCTGCTCATTTCACACGGTCACAGTTGTCACATTGACCCTCTAAACAGTTTTCTATTTTTATATATTTATTTGAAATATTTTCATGTAAAAATTATCTCCTTATATTTTTAATTCTAAATTCTTATTTTTTTCTCCATTAAAACATTTTTATTTTTATTCGGTAATTGAATCCAAATTATGTTACACATTCCAACAAATGCATTCTTCTATATTTCCTGGCACTTGCTTATTTACCTTGACAAGTATATATCTTCTTATTTGTGTCAAGTTTTCTTTGAACATTTGTGAAACTTGCTATGGTTCCACATTGCTATTCCAGTGACCCATTTTACATCCTTTTGTTAATGAGTCAACATCATTTTAGAAAGTCAATGTTAATGAAGGATTTTTGCTTTGGTTTTTGTTTTCAATCTTCTGAACTTTTATCGGGTTTTATCTAATGGCCCTCTATAATTACCTTCATCACCCAGGTATAACATTCAAGACGGACCCTTTATCAAGATTCCATTTGACGTTTTAACAGATTTCCGATAGATGTCAAATTGTCTTTAAATGAAATTGTTGGACTGGTTATTTTGGGTTTAGTTCATTTCTCATACCAACATTTATGTTGGTTTTTTTTGTCAGTTGGAAAGATATATTTCTAACAAGACAAGTATAAGATAAACAGACCATCCTTAAGATGACTTAACACGAAATAATAACGAAAGTCGTATAGTATTAAGAAAATTGAACGTGATTAAATTTTTACATATAATTTTTTTTTTTTGATTCTGAATACTGATAAATAAATTTTCCCAACAAATTAGATTTCTAAATAATTTATACGTTTTATTGTAAATTCGTATAAATGATATGCAATATTGTTGTCCTTTATAAAAAAAAAAAAAACAAATTAACTCCACTTACTGTTTTCCTCCGTGTTGTTTGTTTTAAGTTTCGTGAACTCATGTCAGAAGAAGGGTACAGGCGCACTTCCTTTATCAGTGAAGCACATCGTTGAGTCAAGTGAAGCGAGTCATTGGTGTCTAGTGGGCCGTAAACAGTGTTTAGGACGAACCTCTTTTTAAACAGTGAACTACTATATGTAAAACTGAATTGTTATCACTTTCATGTAGGGCACCGTCAGTTATAATGCAACAAGTCAACGCTTTTCTTAAGGTTTATTTGCATAATATGAATAATTAACTTTTTCATCTACATGTGAATTTTGTGCAATCCGTTTGAATCGTCCATCATCGCTTATCTTTATTATTTCAGTTACGCAGAACAGTTACTATTTCTTACAAACATACTTTGCATTATACTTTCGGCAGAATTTGACAAAACTAGTTTATTTTCAGGGTCCTGATAGGTATAAACCAAAACTCCTAAATTCAATTTTAAAAAAAATCTCGTCCACTGGTGGATACCGATTTCAAAGCCTCTGAAAATTGAAGGGTTGAGAACTTTATGTTGAGGACATCATGTGTGGTTAAGGTTGTCCGATCCTCAGGTTTATAAAATTAGCAGTTAAGGAGTCAAAAATACTCGTTAAAATATCTCTGAATCCACAAATTTATGTAAATTTATCCACAGTATTTCTTTAAAGTCAAAGATTAAATTTAATCATATAAAATAGGGAAAATTGTCAAACTCCAATATTTTTGAAGAAAAAGCGAATTGGAATATCACCAATGCATTTTCTAAATTGCAAATTGTTCAACAAATATATCTTAGCTACAAAAACGATATATGTATCCAGGCATTCAGAGAAATTGTCATGAAAAATCCAAAATCCAAAAAAAATGATTTTTATATTTATTTGGTATTTTTTGTCGTCTACTTCCGTTATGTATCTATAAAGCATAATGTAAAAGGCTTTTGCTATCATTGCAAGGCACCACAAATCACTTCTTATTTCATATAATGCTAATAAGCATTGGTATCTAAGTCTGGATTCAAGAAAATCTTATTTCTCTAAAACTGTATTATTTCTTTTTTCTTTTATAGGGAACAAATTTCAACTTTTGTAAGACCTTTTCTAAGGCTTCCAAAAACCCTGAATAATCTTTTTAGGATGAATAAAATGAAAATTGTTGCATGAAAAAAATTCAATTTCAAACTTCCTTTTGATGCATTTCAAATTGAATATTAATTTTTTGAGTTATCCTCTCTGGCTGAGGATCGGATATTCTTAAGCTTAATTTGGTATTACGGAAGTAATGAAAGTTTTCCACTATTACGGATAATTTCATTGACCAAAATGGTTAATGTCTTGCACAGTAAAAAAGTAAACAAACAGTTTAAATTATGCCTTAGGCTAATTTTATAATTTTATAGGTCTGTATCATCCTTGAAATAAAAGAATGATGACACAACAGCCCGATCCATGTGCATTATGTCAAGTTAAATAAAAATGAAATATAAAATCTTTTGAAAAGAAAATAAATTTTTGAAAGATACTTTAAACAGATATTTGGAATAATATGCCTAGGGAACAAAAAAGCAAAATGTGACCTTCGATCTTCAAGGGGCCTGTTTAAATGCGGAGACTTAGAATGGCAAACATTAAGCTTTAGGCAGTCGATCTCTAAACTAGTATCTCTGTAAATTTGATTTTACTTTCTGATACCTATGTATATTTATATTCATAGGGCGAAGAAAAGAAACTGTATAAGGAATTAAAAAAAAGATAACCCATAATGTCCTGCCAGGCCATACTCTACCAAGCAAAAATTTTATTTTGAATAAATACATACATCATTGATAAAACTAATTACCAGAATTAAAATCATTGGTCTGAAATTAAAAAAAAAAGAAAATATTTAATAACTACATCTTAAAAAATGAACAATTTTTTTTAAGTATCAACACAATCGTCATCTCAAACCAAGGGTTTTCGGCCCCCTAACGATACTTGTATTGTTTACTAAACCTTTCAATTATTTCTTATATCCCAGTGATATTAAAAATCAAAGACAACATGCATAATATCTGACAATTGTTACACTTATGAATATATTACCGACAACAGAGGATCAACTACCAATAAAACTATATAACAAACGAATGACTTCAGCTTTTCCATCGTCAACTTTCTTTTTATATATTTATAGAAATATTCTACTGTGTTTATGCTTCTCAAATCATTCGATACAATCTTTTTTTTAACCGAGACAGGCTACTGGCTAATAAGTTGATGTCATGGGGATTTCAACAGTCTCGTTTTTAACTTTTATTTCGAAAAGCATGTGGTCATTCAAATGGTCTTGTTTTCAAATACAACCTAACATATGACCTTAGTTTGACTGGTCAAAATGTTTCATACGATACCAGTTGAGGCCATTGACTTCGGGTTATTCAGACAACTTGATCATTTTTTAAAACTTTTTTTCCAGCGACGAACAATAATTATGATGGAAACAGCGTTCCGTTGTAGAAGGATTGTGAATGAAAATTCGTAAACATTATAAGCTGTTAAAAAATAAAAATTTAAAATATTTTTTGTTTGCAAACAACTTATGTTTGTATTCTTCCTAATATAAATATTTCGATATATTGACTCTATTGTCGGTAAAATAAAATTTGAAAAACATATAATGGAGTTATTTCTTAATATTTTTTGACGATAGGAAAAATATATAGACAAGTAGCTTATAAATATATACACTTAGATGACTAACTAGACGACTTTCGAGACATTTTTTATTCTATCGTTATTCATTAGCTAATTCAGACAGCCGATTAATGACCAGTCCAACGATTTGACACGCATGGTGATGAACCGTGTTCTAGTTTATGACTGTATTTGTACCCCCGAATCTAAGCTATATAATGACAACTAGATTGGTTTATTTTTATTTTTCCAAGGCAGCATTTCATATGAACATAGCATATTTTAATGCAATCGAATGAATTTTCTATATGTTCGATACAGAGGAAATATCTTTGAAGGACTGCTAAACGTTTCCTTTTCTATAAGTTCCTTTCCAAACCCCTTTCCATTTCATTCGACGTTTTACTGTCACAAATGCTAATCTATTGACAATCCTTAAGTCTGATTTATTTTTCTCATTACTTTAATACAAAGTTAAAGAGATGTCACAGATCACCAAAATTGAAATTTCTCCAAGTTGACAAGACAACGATGTAGAAGTATTTATAGACATGAATAGTTTATGTGAGTACAATGAGGCAAATTGTTGTCACGGTAGTAAGAAAAAATAAAAGTAGTCCGTAAATTCCATACGCCAAAGCAGAGTAGACTTTATCATCTAGCAATGGGTCCTGAAAGAAAAAAATTAATATTTTGAATCCCAACTCTAGAACTCTACATGCAAGAAGATAAAATTGATCAATATATATGGGATATCATCAGCTATCTCGAAAGCAAAAGTGTATATATGCTGATCTCATTTAGGAAATTGGCCTTTATTGATGTGAACTAAACGTATATGTTACTTAATGAATAACTGATAAACTGACATTGATAACCACTCTAACTGAAATCTTATAATGAGAATATAACAGGTTGAACGAAATGATTCAATTCTTAGCTGTGGTGACCCAAAAAAATTCTAGAGGGGCCGTAATTTATCAAAACATGAAAATCCTTTTGCCAGGAATTCACCATTTTTTAAAACCAGCAATGGTTTACAATTTACATGCTTTACTTCAATGCGATTTTTGATTTTCGGTGCCATGCATACTGAATTAGGGGGCCCAAATAAAATATTTAGATTTGTCCACGATTTTGTAACCACCCTGATAATTATGACATAACCGAGAGGGCTCTGATGATAATCAATGAAATATATTTGCATATCCACTACTCTCTCTCACTATAATTATTTATTATACCTCTGTGAATTTGTTCAATATAAAAACATGAAGAATAAACATATTATCTTTTCCAAATAACCCCTACTGTGAAATATTTTTTGTGCTATCGGCCCATGGTGAAATAGTCATCAAACTATTCACCGGCAGCATTCTGTTTCCCTCGCTTCTCGCCACTTATTATTTGGCGGCCGCCACATATTTAACTGGCGGCCGCCAAATATTTATCCGGCGGCCGCTACATAATATTTGGCGGCCGCCACATAATTTATGTGGCGGCCGTCAGATAACACCTGGCTTCCTGATGCGCGCGCATGTTTAACGTGTGGTTTCAGAGGTGGAAACAGTGTAACAATTATAATAGCGACATCAATCAACCAAACTTGTAAGAGATTTATTATGAACCTACACTAAAATTCACACTTCTAGTAAATATGTTTTTGCATAGAGCAGATTAATATTTGATTTGAATTATGCAAGTATTTGTAGAGTGTTTCGGTTATTAGGAAGCCTCATCAGGGGTCACGGACATTAATCATGGTGTTCGTTTTAGATGATACCGGGTGATCTCGTCACCTATATTCTTGTGTTTGCTGTAAGCTATGATTGGTTGAGAATTAAATAAAGTTTTGCATTTTGGATTTCTTAGAATGGTGTTCCAATATTTCAGAATTCGTTTTTTTATCATTAACTTTTTATCAATAAGCAACGGTTGTGTCAACATCCATTTTCTTAACCCAAAAACACTCAACTTTTGCAATATAATTTATGTGACGGCCGCCAGATATATAAGTGGCGACCGCCAAATAATAAGTGGTGGCCGCCAGATAAAATATTTTTCGTACGTGGCACCAACGGATTTCTGTACTAAACCTTTTATTTTGAAAAAAGGGAGGGGGTGGATCCAATATCTTTTTAGCTCGGCTCAGGTGAGCTTTTCTGATCAAAATTTGTCCGTCGTCTGTCATTGTTGTCGTTGTCGTCGTCGTTGTTGTCGTAAACTTTTCACATTTTCATCTTCTTCTCAAGAACCACGGGGCCAATTTCAACCAAACTTGGCACAAAGTACCCTTGGGTGAAGGGGATTCAAGTTTGTTCAAATGAAGGGTCACGCCCTTTTCCAAGGGGAGATAATCATGATTTAGAGAAAAATTATTGGCATTTTTAAAAAATCTTCTCCTCAAGAACCACTGGGCCAGTAAAAAGATGAAACTCATGTGGAATCATCCTCAGGTATAGTAGATTCAAGTTTGTTCAAGTCATAACCCCCGGGGGTAGGGCGGGGCCAAAATGGCCGATCAAAGTTTTACATAGGAATATATAGGAAAAATCTTTAAAAATCTTCTTCTCAAGAACCACTGGGCCAGGAAAGATGAAACTCATGTGGAATCATCCTCATATGTCGGAAGTATTGGAAATATTCTAAAGGCGTCGTATTTATTCACTCTAGTTTGAAAAATATGAAAATCTTTGTTGAATAAATATATTTTGTCGTAGGAAAGGGGGCCACAGAACGTTGTTTTTGATCAGAAAAGGTCATGTAAGCCTTTTTTTATTTATACAAAATTTTATTCACAAATAAAAGTGAATGGGATTGGGCAGCATGAAAAGCCTATTTAAGTCCTCTCCCTCCCTGAGCCTTTGGCTCAGATGAGCTATAAATCAGTCCTTGGATCCTCGAATTCTTTTTAGACCCCCGTCCTTCAGAATCAAATGGTGACTCCCCTTACAAGTTAAATATCTTCGGGCTCGATGTTCTTCGAACACGAAAGTAAGCCTACCAGCAGGTACTTTCACTTTAATTGTTGACATATCTGATTTCAGTACATTTCTTACAGTGTAACAGTGTTACTGCTACAGACAAAACTATAATATATATGTGACAAGGGTAAGTATCAAAACATCAGACAGTCGTACAATTTTTAAAAGTATCGTTAAACTGTTTGGGTCAAGCCTAGTATTCCGACGGTCCGATAGTCCGACGGTCCGGTAGTCCGACGGCCCGGTAGTCCGACATTTTGACCATCACCAATATTGTAAAGAGTTAAAATAATCCTATCAGACATTATTTCAAGGAAATTACGAAAAACCACCAAAACCGACAGGGTTTGATCATGTTATTAAATAGCTTTTAAAGCGTGAACTGAAAATCAGTGAAACCGAGCGTATAATAATGAAAATGCACATTGCATGCACATGAAGTACAGGCAAATACTTGAATGACCATTATCATAGCAGGGAAGTATGGGGCGCCGTTTTTATATTTTTAAGGTATTTTTTAATATCAAAAAAACATTTTGTGATATCAGAAATTTGAGTGATTTTTTATATAAAAAAATTCATTTTCTGATATCAGAAAATAAACAAGATTTCTTTTTATCAAAAATACAATTTCTGATATCAAAAAATCATTTTCCGATATAAAAAATCATCGAGATTTACGATATCAAAAAACGTAATTTTTGAATCAAAAATTCGAATTCTTGATATCAAAGAATTGATTTCTATGATGCGCCGTTTTTATACTTTTTAGGTTTTTCTGATATCAAAAAAAATTCTTGATATCAATTAATATTTTTTTATATCAAAAAATCATTTTCTGATATCAAAAATTCGAATATATTTTTTAATATTAGAAATTCGAATTTATGATATCAGAGAATGAATGACAACTTTTTTTGATATCAAGAGTTCGAATATTTGATATCAACTACAGTATTCGAATTATTTTATATCAAAAATTACTTTTCTGGTATCGTAAAATCCCGAAGATTTTTTGATATCACAATATGATTTCTTGATATCAGAAATTCGAATGCTTGATATAAAAAAAAATGATTTTCTAATATCAAAATTTCGGATTTTTGATATCACAACATTTTCTGATATCGAGAATTCGAATCATTGATATCAAGAAATTCTTTTTTGATATCAGAAAATACCTAAAAAATATCAAAACGGTGCCTCAAAAGGCAGTTGCTTTAATTGAAACCTTAAATCATTTTTTTTTTACATGTAAGGACACATATTATCTAGCTCTTAACCGATTCGCTTTAAAAGTCCGGCGAAAACAATGTAATAATTATAATAGTTTTTCTAAATATATGTGCTTAATAACATTTTTTTTCCGTGTTTAGTCCTTATGGTTAAATCAGTCAACTCCTAGACATGACAAAGTTCTTACCTCATTTTGAAAACTCTCGGAGTACATCATGAATTCTGTTGTCAATGAAATTATTAAAAAAAATATAAACAAGAGTCCCAGGGACCAGAGTCACAGTGGTTCTTGAGAAGAAGATTTTTTTAATATGCCATTAATTTTTGTCTGATTACCAATTATACCCCCGCTCCGAAGGAGAGGGGGGTATACTGTTTTACCCTTTTGTCTGTTTGTCTGTCCGTCCGTCTGTCTGTCCGTAACAGAGTTTGCGCCGCAGTTTTCTCATCAACTACTGATCGCAGATGCTTGAAATTAGAAAATTAAAGGAGACTTACCTGTAAGGTGAACTTTAATTAGAATTCTCTTTTATTTCAATGAAGCATTAATTTAATTTTTATATAAGTATCATACGTTTCTTAACTTATCTATTATTTTGAAGGGGGTAAATGCAGTTTTATCAGGCCGAGTTTATCAGGAATATTACAAGAAGCACAATGTGAGAGGGCGTATCATGTTATTTAACATGGAGAAACCAGAGGAGGGGGTCAAGGAATTGAAGATTACTGGAAACAAGTTCAGTTACGACGACTTCTATCCTCACGGAATCAGTGTTCTCGAGGACAAAGGTTTCTTTAATAATATGTACAGAATAAATCTATGGCCAGTGCATTGATACAGATATCAGATATCTTATTATGGATATTTATTATTATACTATGAAATATTTATGTACTTATTACCAGCATATATTATCAGATTTGCCACAGATGAGATTTTAAGGTATTTGTTGAAATTAAATTACTAACTCAAATACTGTCCCCTGCTTGATATTAATTTGGGTCCGTCCGTCCGTCCGTCCGTCTAGCTGTCTGTCTGTAACGCTTTCATTTCCACACAATATCTCGAAAACCCTTTGAGCTTTCGCAATGAAATTTTGCATAGCAACTCCCTTAGGACTAAAGAAGAACACAATTGATGAGGTCAAAAGGTCAAACGACTTATTTATGTCAACATGCAAGATAATTATGTTGACATGCAAGATAAGTAAGTTGATATGCAAGTTATTACTAGTATCTTGCATGTTGACATAAATAAGTTGCATGTGAACATAAATATCCTGCATGTCAACATATCTCGCATGTTAACATAAGTATCTCACATGTTAACATAAGTATCTCACGTGTTGACATAAATATCTTGCATGTGTACATAATTAACTCGCATGTTGACAAAAATATCTTGCATGTCAACATAATTACCTCGCATGTTAACATAAGTAAATCGTATCTTCTCATAATTGTGCTTCAACTTGCATCTACGATGTCAGAAACGGGCGTCAGCACGGGATTTCACCCATACGTAAATCAAATTCCCTTAAAATATTTGTAACTTGCATGTCAACATAATTATCTTGCATGTATACATAATTTTCTTGCATGTTAACATAATTTATCTTGCATGTAGAGGGCAGAAATATGCCACCATAATATTCTTATTACATCCTTTAGAACTGTTTAATAAAGGTTAATTTAGACACAATGCATTGTGTAAAATTTTGACAATATCGAACGTGAATATAAACATGTATGTGACTTCATCTTTGCATATAATTTTCGTCCGTGTAATGCAGTTCTGTGGTCTAGTGGTGTGTCTCTCGCTTCACAGGTGAGAGATCTTGGGTTCGTTTCTCGGACCCGTTATTATTCAATTTTACTATTAATCATAGCTCCTGGACTATTTTGGATTGATCTTGGGTTTGCTTTTTTCAGACTCAATGACGTAGCGGCTACAGGACCTGACACGTTTTACACTACAGACTGTTTGTATTATCGTGATTCTAGACATATCTTGGAGATCGTTTTTGGGCTTCACTTTGGACATGTCTTGTATTACAATGGCTCCAACCTTATCATTGCTTCAGAACCAACATACACAGCCAATGGAATTGCTCTCTCCACGAATGGGAGGTAAGTGTAGATAAAAACCCTTTATACAAACTTTTTAATTTTTTTTTTTTTTTTTTTTTTGGTTTGTTAAAAGAGAGAGAAACGTCTGTAGTATTTTTTTTTTGCAATTATAGACTTGTATATGTCGCTAGTAGTATTTTTTGCAATTATAGACTTGTGTATGTCACTAGTAGTATTTTTTTTTTTGCAATTATAGACTTGTGTATGTCGCCAGTGGGAGTAGGAACATGATGGTATATAAAAGAGAGTTGAATGACAAACTTACTAAAGTCAATGTGAGTGGGAACAATTGTTCATTCATGTCGTTTTATAAGATCTTTCTATTTTTATATGATCTTTTTTCGTACTAACTAATTATTGTTTAATGCAGTTATTCACCATTGACAAAACCTATACTTTTATCATCACAATAATAGTAAAATACAGCTTAACAATAATTCTATTTTAATTTTCATTTTACCACGTGTTAAGGACATTTCACTCCATACCGCTCCTGACAATATAGTGGTGGATCCCATAAGTGGAAATGTGTTGCTGGGCTGCAGCCCAATACTCTATAAAACTATGAAGCATCTAAATAACCCAAATGAACCAGCATCTTCGCAGGTAAGAAGTGGTGATAATAATTATAAGGTTAAGGATATACTGAAAACGTGATGCGCTTTCTTTATTGCCTCATATCCCTTCCAGAATTTCTCACTCATGTTGGGCAGCCACCAAGTGCCAATTGAGAACTGCAGATAAAACCTGAACTCATCACTGGGTCTTTTGTCAAATTGTGTGCCATCGCTTACTGCGAAATTAACGGGGCCTCGGTGTATTTGACTTCACCTATCGGAACGGTCTCCACTTAACACTATGGATTCGAATCCGAAGATTGCAACGATCAAACAATTTGTAAAGGCAAGCTACTGACAAACAAGTCGATGAAATAAGATGTTGTTTAAAGTCATTATTCAGTTTGCAAGTTCTATGGTCGATACAATGACCTTGTCAGCAGATAAATCTATCATTAATTAAATGTTGAGTCATATTAATTACCGGGGTATTAGGTCATTATTTACACATCGAATTGTCTACGCATTTTTCCGTTTTTCCGATCGTGACAAGGTACATACGTCGGGTGTGACCGGTCGGCAATGGATATTTACTCCTCCATGGCACCTGATCCCACCTCTGATGTTTTTAGAGGTCCGTGTTTGCTCCGCTCCTGATTTGTATTTTTCCCTGGACTTGGAGCTTAATAAGTCTTCATATCTGCATATTTTTTTAGCTCACCTGAGCCGAAGGCTCGAGTGAGCTTTTCTAATCACATTTTGTCCGTCGTCCGTCCGTCCCTCTGTCTGTCTGTGAACTTTTCACATTTTCGACTTCTTCTCATGAACCACAGGGCCAATTTTGACCAAACTTGGTACAAAGTATCCTTGGGTGAAGGGAAATTAAAATTGTTAAAATGAGGGGCCTAATAAGGGGAGTTAATCAAGAAAAGACAAAAATAGGGAGGGGTCATTAAAAAATCTTCTCAAGAACCACTAGCCAGAAAAGCTGAAACTTATGTGGAAGCATCCTGGGGTAGTGTAGATTCTAAATTGTTCAAAACATGACCCCCGTGGGTAAGGCGGGGCCACAATAGGGAATCAAAGTTTTACATAGAAATGTATAGGAAAGATCTTTGAAAATCTTCTTCTCGAGAACCACTGGGCCAGAAAAGCTGAAACTTATGTGGAAGCATCCTGGAGTAGTGTAGATTCTAAATTGTTCAAATCATGACCCCCGGGGGTAGGGCGGGGCCACAATAGGGAATCAAAGTTTTACATAGAAATATATAGGAAACATATTTGAAAATCTTCTTCTCAAGAACCACTGGGCCAAAAAAGCTGAAACTCATGTGGAAGCATCCTGGGGTAGTGTAGATTCTAAATTGTTCAAATCATGACCCCCGTGGATAGGGCGGGGCCACAATGGGGAATCAAAGGTTTACGTAGAAATATATTAAAATATCTTTGAAAATCTTCTTCTCGAGAACCACTGGGCCAGAAAAGCTGAAACTTATGTGGAAGCATCCTGGGGTAGTATAAATTTCAAATTGTCTAAATTATGATCAGTAGGGTGGTGTCACAATATGTATTACAAGGAGGAAATCTGGTGAAGAACAGAATTGTCAAAGCTTCTCAGGTGAGCGATGTGGCCCATGGGCCTCTTGTTTCTTTTTTCTTTTCTTATTCCATCAACAAATATGTTGAAATTTCCCACCTACCTACTGACCCAATAATTTTACTCTGAGTCGGGAGAGGGCAAACAAACATTATCTTACAGATGGTCCAATCCTTTATGAATTTTCTGTATTGTGAACATTTTTTCTTTAGGTGCTGATGTTACACATGGATAGCAGTGGTACTAATACGACAGGTGTTACGGAGCTCTTCTCAGATGACCTTGAACTTTATGCTTCGAGCGTTGCTACTTTGTACAAAAATCGTATGTTAATTGGTACAGTGTGTCACAAAATGATGTACTGCGAAATTAATTCATTATAAAGCATGTATTTATATCAAACTCTCTCCTAGTACTGAACAATTGTGTGCTTTACGAAATACATCTATGTACATGCATTCCTTATTTGTCAGTGATAGTAATAGAAAGCTTAAGGACATATGCAACGTACCCTACCCACTGATAATTTTTCAAGATTCTTAATTTAAGATTATAGATCCGTCAGATCTTTGTAGACAAAAACTTAGCATGCATTACCATGGATTTTAAAAAGACATCAATTGATTACAATTCTTGTATAATTCACAGAAAAATATACAAAAATTACTTAACATATATTCTCCGGTGTTTTGTTTGTCAGAACTTGTTTATATAGACAATAAATTGTAGCACACAGTTCCTTCATGTATTGGAACTCTTCAACTCCAAAGGGAAAATGCAATAAAGTTCACACTGTGTTGTGTATATGTAAATAGGGATTCTTTAAGTGACAGAGGGCAAGATGATACTAGTATCCGTGACAACGAAAGCAGACTGGGATGAGCCGTTGCTCGCATTTCTACATGAGTTGTCATCTTTTGAGTCTCTGTGTCAACTGGTAAACTTTCATGTATTGAGTATATGTCAGCAGTTTCTACACTTAAATATTCACGGTCTAAGCGTTCCCATATATCTGAAACCGAGCAGTAAGGCAGATGTTGTTCTCATAATTTATTGAAGAAATAAAGGCATTGATCTAAAATAAACAAAGTACATAATAAGTCAAAATTACAGAAATTGTGAAAATAATTAACATGAGATAATTTACCTTACAGTAAATGTTTAAGAAAAAAATGAACCCTATGAACAAATGCGTACTGTAAACAATTCAAATTGAAATCTTACAGACTCATTACTATTTCGTTACAACTTTGAATGCAAAAATACAATAAAGTAAACCCTTTGCAATCAAAATAAGTACGTAAATCGAAACTTTATCTGGTAAGGAAATACATAATTAAATATATAAGTAACATACCATAAGATGCGTATGATGGACACTGGATTATGAATTTAACTTCTTTCTTGGAAACGTATTACTGCTCTGACATACAACACCGTATCCATCGGGTAACGCGGGGGAGTCGCTAAAAAGTATGGGGGAGTCGTTTTTAACGTATGGGGGAGTCGATTTTCACCGCTTCGAAGTCAGAAGTGATGTGGGTCACGTCTTTTTTCGGTTTATGTAAGATGTATTTACATAAAACAACTAGCCCACGGAAGGTAGCAATAGCTAAGCTTTCTGTTGGTCATTTCGACAACAACGACGACGACAACGACAACAATGACAGACGACGGACAAATTTTGATCAGAAAAGCTCACTTGAGCCTTCGGCTCAGGTGAGCTAAAAAGATATTGGATCCACCCCCTCCCCCTCAATAGGATTTTCGGGTTTGTACTACTTATTTGGACAATGGAATTTTTTTTTTGTCGATTTTTTTTCAGATTTGAATTTTTCTTTCTTTTTCAATTATCCCCCCCCCCCGCACTAGTCTTTCAATTTGCTTCCGACACCAATGTAATCAATGCACACTTAATTCTGTAATTCAGTTATATTCTTAGAATGAAATATTTGAAAAAATATCATAGATTTCAAAGTTTCATGTAGCTTAATATTGCAGTATTTCGTGTAATATTTATTTAAAAAGAAGTACATTTGTATATGTAAATCCAGAATATTAGTAAGTTTACATAGTTAAACAATATACAATTTAGTTCATAAATTTGGGTTTTTTTGCTAACAACACTTCATTTATTTTAATTTTAAAATTCCTAATATTAGTGTTTGGAAAATGGTGAGAGTTTAACGCATGATGCACGTGCTAATTTAGTTATGTACAACATTAATAACTTATAATGTCCAACTTGAAATACGGATTTTTTTCAAAATAAAAGGTTTAGTACAGAAGCCCGTTGGTGCCACGTACGAAAAATATTTTATCTGGCGGCCGCCACTTATTATTTGGCGGTCGCCACTTATATATCTGGCGGCCGTCACATAAATTATATTGCAAAAGTTGAGTGTTTTTGGGTTAAGAAAATGGATGTTGACACAACCGTTGCTTATTGATAAAAAGTTAATGATAAAAAAACGAATTCTGAAATATTGGAACACCATTCTAAGAAATCCAAAATGCAAAACTTTATTTAATTCTCAACCAATCATAGCTTACAGCAAACACAAGAATATAGGTGACGAGATCACCCGGTATCACCTAAAACGAACACCATGATTTATGTCCGTGACCCCTGATGAGGCTTCCTAATAACCGAAACACTCTACAAATACTTGCATAATTCAAATCAAATATTAATCTGCTCTATGCAAAAACATATTTACTAGAAGTGTGAATTGGAGTGTAGGTTCATAATAAATCTCTTACAAGTTTGGTTGATTGATGTCGCTATTATAATTGTTACACTGTTTCCACCTCTGAAACCACACGTTAAACATGCGCGCGCATCAGGAAGCCAGGTGTTATCTGACGGCCGCCACATAAATTATGTGGCGGCCGCCAAATATTATGTAGCGGCCGCCGGATAAATATTTCCCATTCATAGGATACCAAGAACTTTGACCCTTTGACCTTGACCTTGGAGTTTGACCCACTTTTAAAAAGCAAACCTTGATTGTAACTTTAAAAGGATTAGGGTTAGTGCATTCATACTTTACATAATTCATCCTTGTGACAAGACCTTTCTTTGGATACCACCAAATCTGTCTGTTTGTCCTTGACCTTGGAGTTTGACCTACATTTCAAAATTAGTAACCTTGATCATAACTTCTGAAGGGTTGAGGCAAGTGTTTCCATATTTCACATATGTATTTTTTGTGGCATGACCTTTCATTAGATACCAATAACCTTGACCTTTTGACCTTGGAGATATCAGGAAATCCCAATAATTTAAATTTGCATATAAGAAAAGTTTAACTTTTGCTATGTTGCCATACAGGGGCATAGGTATTTCACAAACACATCTTGTATGAATTGTATTTAATTGATTTACTTAAAACAAAAATTTATTTACTAAATCAAGGAGAATTCAGATCAGTAATTACTTAAATATAGTAGTCTAATCACTAATTGTCTGTTAGGAGGAGTTATCTTTCCTATAAATATTCCTTCATGTGAAAAAAAAGACACACTAATAAAAAGCGATATCAAGTACTTGAAATGTTTAACCATTTTTAAAATGGTCCTTAAAAGATACAACTTATTCAATTATTAAGGTTTTCGAAGTTGGAATCAAATGTTTTATTGTTATATATAATAAAACAATTACAAAGAAATTAGCAAAAGAAATAGAGAGTATAATTGTTTCCCTCATAAGTAGATTTCTTCTATTACCATTTATCTATCTGTCTTTAGATATGTGACATATGTTGTGAAACACCCTGTATTTATTTTGTTAAGTAGAGGATGTAAAAGGGATGCACTCTCCCCTTTTTGGGATTAGTACCATATATATTTAAATTTTTTTTTTTTTTTTGACTGGGCTGTTTTCTTCATTTTTGTAGTTCTTTTAATCAAAAAATGCTTGCCTTAGATACACAACTCTAACTTTCAGCGTTATTTAATATTTGTAATAACCGAATCCGGGAAACACAGGATAGTTTGTGAGGATTTTTTCAAGCGGCCCTTCCATCCATTTGAGAAACATGATTTGGTTTTCAACACTGGCTAGTTTCCCTTTCCATTTTTTGTTTGTTTATTGCGTTTCGTTTATTTATTTTGTTTATGTTTTTGTCACAATATTTCAGAGGGTTTTGACACCATACCCCCGCTTCCAAGAAAAACCTTAGGATCTCTCTCTCTCTCTCTCTTTCTGTTTCTTTGAAGAGGAATGCGCTTTTTAGTTGTTTAGATCAAAAGAAGTTGCAGGGACGGCGTTTTTTTAATTGTTGATATCAAAGATGGTGGGAAGTGCATGCAGCTTCTAGTCCATCCCAGATTCTAACTCTACACAGTTCTCATTCTCAAGGTTATGCTCCGAAAACGATCGATTTTTAGGCCGAGGCAGGCTACTGACATGCAGATAAGTTTGTTACAAGGATTTCACCAACCTTGTTTAAAGTCAGCATTACTTACATGTTATGGTCGCTATATTGATCTTTTCACAAATATAACCTATCATTGGATTCATTTTGACCGATGTGTTTCATTCTAATTTTTAGGCTTTTGTTAATTTTTAAACTGAATTTGACTAGATGGGATGTTCTGCCCACCTGATCACTTTAATATTATATACGGCTCACATTCTAGAAACCAGATTTCCGGGATTTTTGTTTTATGCCCTTTTCATGGTTTTGTACATGTAGTTATTTATGGATGTGGATTTTAGAAAATATTGTCAAAAATAAAGTTGTCATGCTTGAAGATAACTGAAATCGTGTATCAAAATGTACACATATACACGGGATGATAGGTTTATTTCTATTTTTCTTGAAAAGGGAAAAAAATTGAAACCGAAATATGAATATAGAGAGACTGATAAGTCCCGTAAATCAACTTCCAATTTCAAAATTTTTTTAACTCTTAGGTGGGATCAATATTCAACAGGGTCTATTTTCAACTTGTTGAAGTCATCGGGGATAAGAAAAAAAATCAAGCTGTTGAAAAATGACCCCGGGTATAAATTCAACGACTTTTGGTCTCAATTTTCAACGTTGAAAAAACACCCCTGGTTCAATATTCAACTGGGGTCAATATTCAACGTTACACCGGGCTGAATTTGTTCTATCCTTCTTTGCCATTTTCAAATGCCTGTTTTTGAGATGATTAGGTCGAATTTTCTCTAACTTAGCGCATTGTAGTAACCCTTGGACTTCCGGTCCAAGGACTATCATTTATGCATATGATACATAAGACCCCGTTGAGGCGTAATGCAGTGTATTTTTTGCATCATCAACTCTCCATCACCTTTACGTTCAGATTTTCCAGTTAGGGCAATGGAAATGCTTACTTAAGCCATTTTCGAGAAGCCTTAGCATCGTAACGGGAAAGGAAAGGATATTTTATTTTTTGAAATGTTGCTTCTTTACTTAAGATGAACAGTTTAAACCCTTAAAACTCCTATAATATTGCCAAATGTTTTGTTAAACATGCAATTTTTGATTTCTATTCAGCAGACTCAAACTTGACTTCCGGTTATGGTACGAAAATCGTTCAACCGTTAATTTACCGATATGTACCAAATTGAAGATATCAATAACTTTAAAATACAAAATTCTTTACTTTACATAATTATTTCCCCCAATTTAGGGTGTTGCGTTTCTTTTGCGTGTCAGTATATATACTGTATACAGGGAAATATTCGCCCCCGTTTTATTTTCGCCCCTTTCGCCCTAACCTCGATTGGGCGAATTTATAAAGGGGCGAATTTAAAGAATACAGTATAATTTCTTAAACAAAACTGTGACTGGGCGAATTTAAAACGGGGCAAAATTGTTTGCAAATGTGAAAGGGCGAAAATAAAGCGGGGCGAAAATAACCTTGTACACAGTATTAGTAATTTTTTCCATCGAAATTATGGTTTTTGAAACGAGATCATTGATTTTTACATAAAATTACAAATGCTGTTTTGAGAATTCAATTATGTAGTTTTCATGAATTTTTAATATAAAACAACTAAAGAAAAGGTCAAAGGTATACTGAAAACGTGTGGCGGTTTATAATATTTTCGATATTTAGACAAACTTCTTAGAATTAATTCCGATGTTCCTTCTCGAGCAATTTTACAATGAAGTGTTGTTTTCTTTATTGCTTCATTTCTCACTCATGTTGGGCCCCCACCAAGTGCCAATGGAAACCTGAACTCATCACTGGGTCTTTTGTGTGCCATTGCTTACTGCGAAACGGGGCCTGGGTTTATTTGGCTTCACCTAACGGAACGGCCGCCATTTAACTATGATTCTAACCCGAACATTGCAACAATCAAACAATTTCTAAAGGCAAGCTATTGACAAGCAAGTTGATAAAACAAGATATCAGCGTGTTATTCAAAGTCATTATTTTGCAAGTTCTATGGTCGATACAATGACCTTGTCAACAAATACAATTTATCATTAATCAAATGTTGAGTCATATTAATTATTAAGTCATAACTGTATACAGGGAAAAGGGGCGAAAATAACCCTGTATACTGTATTTACACATTAAATTGTCAATTTTTTTTTCGTTTTTCTTATCGTGACAAGTTGCATACGACGGAAGAGACCGGTCGGCAATGGATATTTACTCCTCCATATGGCACCTGATCCCACCCCTTATGTTATTCTTGTGCATCTGTCCGTAATGGAACTTTTGTATATTAACATGATAGAGTTTATTCACATCAGAGCGGGGGGTATTCCTAGTGAGCATTAGCTGAAAGATTTCTTGTTATCTCCCCTTTAAAAGGGCATGGCCCTTCATTTGAACAAACTTGAATCCCGTTTACCCAAGGATGCTTTGTAGCAAGTTTGGTTGAAATTGGCCCAGTGGTTCTTGAGAAGAAGATGAAAATGTGAAAAGTTTACAACGACGACGACGACAGACAACGGTCAAATTTTGATAAGAAAAGCTCACTTGAGCCTTTGGCTCAGGTGAGCTAAAAAGTAAGAAATTATACTCTCGAAGTAAACGGATAATTTAATTTGCTTATTAATTTCCAAAATGATTGTATTGAATGTTTTATATAATAGTAAAGATAAGAAATTGCTGTAAAAACCCAAGACTTCGATTATGGGGCATAAAAAAACAAAATGTGTTTGTGAAACACGGATGCCCCCCGTATGGCAACATGCCAAATGCAAATTGTATATATTGGTACCAAACGTAGGGTATTTTCATTGGGAAAACAGTTGTGAGATAGTAAAGTAAGCCAAGGTTTAAATTTTTCATAAGTACAGAAATATTAAAGGTCAAGGTCATTAGTATCCAATGAAAGGCCTTGCCACAAAAAATACACATTAAAGTATGGAAGCTCTAGCCCTTACTGTTCAGAAGTAATTGCCAAGGTTAAAATTTTAAAAAGTAGGTCAAACTTCAAGGTCAAGGTTGAAGGGGATGCAATCAAATGAAAGGTCTTGTCACAGGGATTAAATATGAAAAGTATGAAAGCACTAGCCTTAACCCTTTAAAAGTAATGGTCAAAGTTTCCTTTTTAAGAGTAGATCAAACTCGAACGTCAAGGTCAAAGGGTCAAAAGTCTTAGTATCCAATGAAGGGTCTTCTCAGAAGGATTACATAAGTGAAGTATGAGATCACTTGACTGTCCTTAGCGTTAAAACGTTATGGCCAAGGTTAAAGTTTTTTTCACAAGTAAAAAAAATCTCCAAAGTCAAGGTCAAAAAGTCAAGGTTTTTGGTATCCAATGAAAGGTCTTGTCACAAAAAGTACATATGTGAGGTAGAAATGTCCTGGTTACTACTATTCAAAAGATATGGCCGAAGTAAAAGTTTGGAATTTTGTGTTTAAGTGGGTCAAACTCCAAGGTCAAGGTCAGATTTGATGGTACCTAAAGAAAGATCTTGTCACAAGACATAAACATGTGAAGTATGAAGATTATAGCTCCACTTAATCAAAAGTAATGGGCAAGGTTAAATTTTTTGCAGACAGACAGAGAGACAGACGGGCGGACACGACAAATACTATATAACCCCGAAACTTCGTTTACGGGGGCATAAAAAGAAAAAAACTTTTTATGGGGGTGAGGTGGGGTGATAATGCTTCATACTTAACTTTACATTCCAACTTAACACAGATCCGCGTTTTCGAGGGTGTGTGTTTTCTAGATGAGGGCAAGGTCACATTTTACTTGATAATGACTGCATGCAAACTTTCCTCTCCCCCCCCCAGATCCGCGCATGACTAAAATTATGTAATTGCTAGCTCTCGAGAGCACTTGCAAAGTTCTACGGTAGTCCACATGTCTGGAGTACGCATGCTCGGCTTCACGGTCGAATTGTGCATTCTGGGAAAACTTCATGGTCTAGCTCTAAGGGAAAACGACCATACATAGACTGTACGATAAAAATTTCGTTGTGTCATTTATTTCTGTTTGATTATGATGATTAACATAAACTACACAAGAAAAACTTCCCAAGATTTTAAACATCTAGCTTGCGAGTTACTGTAACCCAACTATAATTCGCGATCGAGTATCACGACTAACTTTAAGTCATGGATATTAATCGCCGCGAACAATTTAATTTGCTTTGTTTTATGTACAATGTTTCCTTATTTGTGGAAATTATAAACTGACGAATCGCTAATGATAGTTGGTTTACAATATATCATCTTCCTTGATATATTGCCATATTATATATAAACCTCATAAAAAAAACTTTTATTTCTTTTCAAAATTTGTCGGCAAGACACAACAAGCGTTTGTTAAAATGCAGTTCCACACTGATATATTTTAATTCTATAAATTACACTTCACAAAAAATTATAACTCTATTAACTAGATCACACTCCAGACTCATTAAACATTAAAGAATTCAGCAAAATAAATTAGTTGATCACGATCCTTTCTTTCTGTGTTTTAAAATTGCTACGGCGCTAGATCACCAATTTTCTATTTATGCGCCCGGATCAAAAAATCCGAGGCATATATTGTTTTGTCCAGTCTGCCTGTTTGTCTGAAAATCTTTCTAATAATACCAAGGTCAATGACCTTGTGACCTTGACCTATATGCTATTAATAGCTTTTTCGAACTTTGTTGCCGCCGGGCGGTTTCACAAATATATCTTCTTTTAAAGATATTTCTTGTTTTATATCACGTTATGATATTCAAAAAGCATTTTCGTAGAGATAGGCCGAACCCGATCATTAAAGTTTTTGTGCGACAGTTATGACTTAAAAAATGCACAGACAGGCGGTCTTTGTTCCTGTTTTCTGCTGTAAGAATTAGTTATATGTGACTGCAAATTACCGGGCAGTCGGACTACCGGTCTGTCGGACTATTGGGCTGTCGGACTATCGGACCGTCGGACTATTGGGCTGTTGGACTATCGGGCCGTCGGACTATTGGGCTGTCGGACTATCGGACCGTCGGAATACTGGGCGATCACCGCCACAACACCGGCCTTCACCTTGCCCTTCGGAATTGATACAAAAGACGTCACCGGAAACTGACGAATTTTGACGAAGTTATGTCGGTTGCTTCCGTGAAACTCGGAAAACATGTTGCGGTGCATAGCAACATGGTGGCTAAAACATAGCAACACCTTACTTGAAAAGAACGATCTCTTTTCCATAAAACTAGCGTTTGCGTCTTAAGTCAACAGAATTTTTTTATCTAACGTCATACTTTCGTCTCTTCAACGGTTCGGGTATTTCCGATTTTGTCGGAAACTTCCGAGAAGTTTGGAATCTCGATCCCGATGCTTGGGAAATGCTTTCTTTTTATTGTTTTGTTTTATTCTTTTTGCTTTCTTTTTCTTGAATGATAGACAGTACATGTGTAGGTTTATGATAGTAATAAACTGCGCTCGCCCCAACGGTCACACCGTTAAACATATTACATACATGTATAATGTTAATAATATACACACGTTCAGTTGCGGGCTAATGCCAAAAAATAGGAAGTTGTCATCAGATTTAAACAAAAAATTAATGTTTCCCACCAAACGGCTTGCATCAGCAAAGAGTGTGCTAAAATTTCAAGCATCTGCAATGAGTACTATAATCACCCGTTAGCTCACTAAATGATACCCCCGTCTCCCATAATGGCAAAGTCCTTGTTTTGCTCTGGGGAGTGGGAAACCTGAAACGTGTGTCCCATCAAAAAATGAAATAAGAGGTTACAATGGCACTATGTAACAAACATTCTTAGGGAGTCTCTTTAAATTTCATTCAGTGGTATATAGATGTTGCTGACAAGAGATGATACCCCAAAGCGTAACAGACAGACGGAAGTCAGGGCTCGACATTAACGCTTGTCCGCTTGTCCGTTACCAATGAAAAATAAATTCGGACAAGTGAATATTGCTGGGCACTTGTCCGATTGGACAAGTGCATTTTAATGTAAAGGGGTCTCTACTCTCTAAATAATAAAGAGAACGACTGTTGAAAACTAAATCGGTAGTGTCCAGATAGTCTTTGTTGCATCGATGCATGGTCTCAAACGCCTTGCTTGACATAAAATACAAACTTTGATCCCGAAATATATCGCTATATTAATACGGAGTTCATATTCGATCGGGATCAAAGTTCACCAATTGCTTACTACTAAAAAAGTCATGGAAGTTACGTATTGGTGTGTGAATATTGTTTGATGTTGACAGGTTCACTTGTGGACATTTATGTTATTGTCAGGACACAAAGCCTAAATTAAATTTCGTTTTATATGTCTGTTGTATTTATCAATAATATCAAGAATCAATCAAGCGCATGACATGTGTAAATAAATGAACTTAATTTTAATTTTCAAGTTGAAACTATTGAACTTTATTGAAAATTTTCGGACAAGTGAAGTTGAAATTCGGACAAGTAAATGTCTTGGTCACTTGTCCGAATGGACAAGTAGGGAAAAAAGTTAATGTCGAGCCCTGGAAGTACAGCTAGTCGACCATACACCCATCCCTTTATACCCTCGGCCCTCCCACTTTGCAAGGGTATAATGAAAGGCCTGATTATAATGTTTTGAACCTCTTTTCTCACAAACCCTCCTTCTCACTAATCATCTTAAATAAAGATGTGTACCAAATTGTAACATTAATGCCCGATTTGATTAAAAAACACAAATTGATATATACTATTCTTGAAATGTGTTTGCTTTCGGCCACATGCTCACATTGGAATTTTTCAATCCAAGCCAATCGTCCATTATTCCGAAAAAGAATTATCTATCGATGCGTCTTATCATCAAATCAGATATGTCATTACTATTTTATGAAATTATTTTAGGAAAAAAATTTCTTGAAAATACTTCTTTTTTCAAAATTCTGTCTGCTACAAAAATAATGTAATGTTATGATGAACAAGGGTGTCTCTTCTAAAATTGTGAATTTCATCAAGTTGCCTCGGGAAAGGGGTTGTGGTTTGGTTCTTTTGATTATAGAGTGAAAATGCATTAATTCTTTGAAAATCAACTTCTCTGCTCCTGGAAATTAAACAAACAAACTTCATAGTTATGACGAGGAAGGGTGCTTCTCCCAAAATTATTAATTTCATGGCAACAGGGTCGGGGGTTCTGGTGTTAGAGTGGGGCTCTATTGATTAAATAGTGAAAATACATAAATTCTTTGAAAATCTTCTTCTCTGCTCCTGGGTATTAAATAAACTAAGTAAGTGCATAAAAATGCATTATTTCTTTGAAAATCTTCTCCTTAGCTCCTACGTATTAAGCAGATTAACTTCCTACATAGTGGCCTTCTTCCAGAATTGTGAATTTCAAGGCTTTGAAATCGGCTCCTGGGTATTAAGTAAACATTTATGATGAACAAGGGTGCCTCTTCTAAAAATGTGAAATGTGGTCATGGATCCTGTGCTGTGGGGTTGGGGGTAAATGTACTACAGATTAATGCTGATTATAATTGCTTTAGTTCAGAACCAGTTACTAGTACTGCCTCATCGTCGGAACCCACGGTGGTACTGTCTAAGAGACTCTGGAACTTTAATGATGATCCTGGTAGATGCCTGACATGGAAGTACAGTGTCATGAATGTCATGAGTGAAATCAGTGCAACTACAATGGATCACATGGACTTGTTAGTGATCGAATCAATTTCGACCAGAAACAAGAATTCAAGCTGAGAATATTCGAGCTACTAATTCACGAAACCCGAGAAAGCTGTCAAGGATATATGGGAACGCTTAGACCGTGAATATTAGAGTATAGAAGCTAGTGACATATACATGTACTCAAAATATACATGTACATGAAAGTTTTCCAGTTAACACAGAGACTCAACCCAAGATGACCACTCATCATGTAGGAATGCGGGCAGCGGCTCATCCCAGTCTGTATTCCTTGTCACGGACATTATCTGTCACTTAAGGAATCCCTATTGACATATACACAAAATAGTTTGAACTTTATTGCATTTTCCCTTGGAGTTGAAGAGTTCCAATACTAGAAGAAACTGTGTGCTACAACTTATTGTCTATTTAAGCTATTGTATACTTCTCTTAAAACAAGTTCTGATAAACAAAACACCGAGAATATATGTTTAGTAATTTTTGTATATTTTCTCTGAATTATACAAGAATTGCAATCAATTGATATCTTTTCAAAACCCCTGATAATGCATGCTAATTTTTTGTCTACAAAGATCTGATGGCACTATAATCTTAGTTAATCACTATAATTAAGAATATCTTTAAAAATTATCAGTAGGTAAGGTACGTTGCGTATTGTCCTTAAGGTAGTATTCTTCTCACACAAACCTGAGTGTATTTTTTGTATTTAAAAATGAATGAAATTTTAACAGATTCAAGAAGATAATAATACTAAGTGATGGTATCAGTAAGATTAGTTTTGACCGTTTTATATTAGGGTTAAGGTCAGGTCAAGGTCATTACCTTTTCCCTGGTCATTAAGAATAAAAATAACTGCATGCATCCAATCATGGGATAGGGTCTTTTATTTCAAAAGATAAAATGTTTGTTTTTTTATAATAAAAAGATATTGCCATATAGGGTCTTTAAGATGATGTTACCAAATTGATACAAATAATTTAACAAAAATTGATTTTGGCTAATCCGAATTTTCTCTATTTTTCTTAAATTTTTAGGATATTTGAGTTATTTTTACAGATGCCCTATATTTAACTTTTTCTTATTTTCACATAAAGAAGTCATATAGGGTACAAAATGATACAAAAACTAGAAGTTTTGACCGTTTAGTAAGAGAGTAAAAACACTTTCTACGGATCTTTGGCTCATATCTGAACTTAGATTGGAATCTTTTAATATCTAACATAATTATAGTTTGTTTGGAAATTAATATTTATTTAATATATATTAAAACTTTAGTTCCATGTTATTAATCTAGCTAACATTTGTAAAATTCTTCTAGTCTTTGATTGTGTAAAAATTATAACTAAATTCGTTGTTCTATAAGAATTTTGAGATGCAAAAAGAAGATATTTTCTTACGCCACCATTCCACCAAAAAAATAGTCCCTGCTAGTTTTCGAACACAGTTTACCATTTCTATTTAAAGTTGTACAATTGTGATGAGGAAAGAATGAATGGTCTTTTAAATCTCTTTCACCTAAATATATAAGACATATAAGTAAATATACATTGGATATTTCAACTAAACCAGAGAAGAATCCTACCTTAAACTCTCTATTACTATCACTGACAAATAGGAATGCATGTTGATAGATGTATTTCGTAAAGCACACATATTGTTCAATACTAGGGGAGAATTTGACATAAACACATGCTTTATAATTAATTAATTTCACAGTACATCATTTTGTGACACACTGTACCAATTAACATGCGACTTTTGTTCAAAGAAGCTACGCTCGAAGAATAAAGTTCAAGGTCATCTGAGAAGAGCTCCGTAACACCTGTCGTATTAGTACCACTGCTATCCATGTGTAACATCAGCACCTACAGAAAAAAGTTCACTATCAGGCACGTAGCATCCGGGGGGGCCAAGGCCCCCCCCTCCACTTTTTTCCCCAACATTACCTTTACTATAGAAAATGTCGATTGAAAAGATGGTTGGCCCCCCCACTTCTTACCACA
>PRKT01000159.1:336853-359175 GCA_003671525.1 Saccostrea glomerata | reverse complement strand
CCCCCCCCCCCCACCCTGCTTTTCAGTTAATCTGGTCACTTGTATGTAAAACGTACGCAGTCCTGCATCGGACGCGAGTCAGGTTTTTGTTATATCTAGATGATTTAACCTTGTACGTTTATTCTTCTTGGACTTACTGCAAATGGAATTGAAAATAGATATGCACCAAAAACTTTAAATCTTTCACACACATATCTGGAAAATGTCGGTTATATCCAGCATCCGAAAGAAGTAAGATAATATCTATTCAAAGATGAAGCATCATCTAAGCAAGCAGGCAATGACGAATTTAAGGACCTGTACTCACCAGGTTACTATAAGTGGAAAAATGTGATCAGATCCAGTATTTGGTTATGGAATTGCTTCGAAATCTTGAACCAAAAACTAAGGCTACGCCAATGCCAACGCTGGGGGTATAGCATAGGTCTATATGGACTTCATTAGGTGAGTTAAATACTAATAAATGTTTTCTTTCACAATTTTTACATGTCAATATGATGGAAAATATGGAATTTTGCACAGATTCATAAAAAACAAAGGAATTATTTTATTTAAAAGTATTTTGAGTGTTTTTAAAAGTGTTTGCTACTAACCATTTTCGTAAGTGTTTGAAAGGTTAAATTATATGAAAAATAATCACAGGATGAAAATATAAGTACCTCTGATAAATTTTTTAAGGATGTCATATCGGAGAATGCCGGATCAAACAGAAATCTACAGTTAGGATTCATTGTCATTTGTCTTATTTCAGCAGGGACAGCGGTCTTAGTGTAACAGAGCCCCGTCAACAGGGGCTTAGAGTCTGCAATAAAGAAATGAAGATAGAATGATATTGTTCAAAAACAGCAAAAAAGTCTGAATTTATGTAGTCAATTATAAAAACTAAGAGAAAAACATAGGTAAAGAAAGATTACGATTCTAATTAAATTAAGAAAGAGTCCAACACTGAACGTATACATGTAATCTATAAGTGTGAACAAATGCGAGGAGAGATTTTAATTTCATTCCTTGATGCATTATCCATGTAGAGCTTTAAGATACACTGGAATGAGTCTGCTTCAAAATTATTTACCTAGTCACTCATCGGAAAAATATACTTCATATCCAGCAACAAAGGCATTTTTGAATGCATTCTTTAATGCTAGTCCGAAATATCTGACGATTTCCAAGATTTTTACGATTTTGATATTTTACGTGTCAGGAAAAAATAAGAACCAGCGCCATTACGAAAACTGGATATTTCGACTTCTACAACCGGAGCTGATTTTCGATATTTACGAACCGAATGTAAAATGTCAAATTCAAAACGTATATGAATAATAAAATACTTTTATACATCCCTTTTTATTTTCATTGCTCGTTTATAAATTAAATATAGAGTCCGGTGAAGATATTTCATCAGACTGTAGAGAATTGTTTTCATGTCATGTATTTTAAAATCTTGCAAGTCCTGTGTCAAGTGTGGAGTGATATTTTTTCATCGATATTGGTAAGTACTAAAAGCATTGTGCTATTGATAAATTTTATATTCGAAATTTAATTCATTCGCAAAAATCGCAAAAATCAACTCTGGTAGGAGACGGTAAAATTTTCAGTTTTCATAATGGCACCGATTCGGACGTTTTTCTGGCACGTTTTATTGTAATCGTTAAAAAACAAACATAAAAAAGGATATTTTCGACAACATCTATGCAAGTTTGGTTCATATAAGTCATAGTTTCTTAATAAGGATCCATCTCCAAAAACTTCACTTTTCCAGAAAATTTAGGAAGAATCCAGCATCTTAAGCAATTTTGATAGTGTACATTAATAAATGTATCTTGAAGACTTTAATATAACGTTGGTTAGTATATGACTTATAGTCATATTAAAATTAACCTGTTCCAAAAACCTTTAAATCAGGTCACTTTTCCTAAAAATATAGGCCAGATCCAGCTTCCAAAAGAAATCAAGTAGTGTGCACCCTAACAAGTTTAATTTTAGTCAGTATAGGACTTGACTTTACTTCAAAATGAGACTTGCCCAAAAAACTTTAATCTGCAGGAAAAGCATTTACCTGGACATTCAGTAGACGTTGCAGTTAAGTATACAATGAACCATACTAATTAAAAGCATCGTCCATGAATCTCTGATTAAAATAGGGCATAGAAGTATGCCTGGTTAGAAATCTATTGTAAAATCCAACAAATGAAAACTATTTGGATAAAATCTAAACATAGAACAAAAAATTAATAGTACAGTTGTATCAATATGAGAAATTGAATTAAGGAAATGGAAAATATATTAATACATGTATGGCTTCTTTTATAGTCATGTCACTGTGTCAAATTTATTTTCCTTAGGAAAAATGAAATGGTAAATGCAGATATACCCTTTCCTTGTTTGGATTTTAAAAACAGTTTTTTACATTGTGTTAAAGTTGCAATAAAAATCTGTATAAACTACGCACCAGTTATGCACAGCTTTTCTGAATAAGTTGTTGATCCATTCCCGACTGCTTTAAAGGCAAACGTGGATTGAAATTCAGGGCTATATCCAAGGGTACAAAACTCTAAAAGATAGCGTGTGGATCGAATAATATAAAATATTAATAAATTACATAGAACTAACTTTTTTATAGGGTTTGACAAATTGTTTTAAAATTGATGCTTTTAAATGGCGAACAACTTTGCTAAGCTATTCCAAATTGGTAAACTTAGTATGTATTCCTTTTAAAACATTGAAACAATTAAATAATAGATTAACCTTCACTCCTAATTTCCAAAGTCCCAAAATCCACAAATCTCTGTTGCCGTTTCCGCCTACTTTCCCGGATTGGTGTGGAAGCTTCTCTTGTAATATTTTTCAAAAGTTCTCCTATCCCTTCTGCCCTCTTCCAACCAGTGGACGGCGTCACAAATGAGATCAGAAAATTAGCCGTTTTTCCACTCTTCAATCTAAATTGTAAAATGATATAGAAATTGCTTGGATTTCTTAGATTAATATATAATTGCATATTTTATTTTGATTCTGTTGTTATTCTCATTATACTTTTTTTCTCGAAAAACTGTTTACATGTATGTTACAAATATGTACGCACGACACATTTTTGATTCGTATTAGTCTTAAAGCACTGTCACGTGAAGGAAATAAGGTTGCCCAGATAAAGTAAAATCGGCTTTCAATGTCTCTCCGTAGAGCATCTAGTAAGTTTCCTCCCAAATTGTAAGTAGTCCGTAGAGCGGACGATGTATCCACGGGAACATAGAATCGAACACTCGCGTGAAAAATGGACACCCGGTCATCTGTAAAAAAAATATTAAAACAGATTAGGTTATTGATTATACATGTATACAAAAAAGTTAACGTACATGTTCAATTTGTTGTCAAAATACAATTGATCTCTAGTTAGTACAATGGATTGAGTATCATAAAATTACCATTTGGAATTGCATAAACGTCCTTGGAAACTACATACGCGGAACCTTTTCTCTGAAGTTCACACCGGTATATATCTACATCATAAGCTGCTGAGGCTAAAAACGACATGTCACTGTTGTCTTCAAGATTCCAGGTCATGATGGACACAGAGTAGCTGGACTCGGATTCGTTTAGCTGTTTGACTCTGCTGCCTCCCTTGTACATAGTATAATTGTCAAACTCCAAGTGAGGACTTGGGAATGTGCATGATACTTCACCTCCAACATAAGGTACAGTCTGATTGAGTAAGACTTTTGGTTTTTGGAATGCAATTTGAACATCCTCGGATGAATCTAAGACAAAAGATCAATTTTACGAAAAAGATGTTTTTGTTCCAAGTTCTAACACAATAAAACGTTCTTGTTCAAATAATTAATATAGAACGAAGTCTAAACAAAATGTTCATTAAAAATCTTCTTTCAATCGCCAATTGCAATGCTCAAATGACTTAAAGAAAATAATAAAACGTAAGATATTATGCATATTCCATGAGAAATTTTGCTACTATACATGTACTTACATTTGGTATTTTTTCTGTTGGTTTGACAGACGACTCGAGCTGTCTGTTTACAGTTGCTGGAGCTTGTTAGAATCATATTTTCATCTAGATATAAGCTCGAACAGGAAACAATGCCAACAGTCTCTTCAAACCAAACTATAGCACAAAAAAAAATATATATATACAGCAAGTGGCATGAGCAAGGAATCGTAAAAGGTGAACTCTTATATACAACATCATCAACAATTAGATATGATACAAAACGATAACGAGAAAAGAATTATCTCTATCAGTGGTTCAGTGTGAAAGTAAAGGTAAGTTCTGGCAGTTTCTTAGGAAAGTGAAGTAATTATTTTCAATATTCAATAAATTGGAACGAGTTTTTCATATCTTTATTTGTTTAATGTCTTCAGAAATATTTTGTATAGTACTTGGTTGTTGATTTGGATGGGGTATTGTGATAAAAATTCTGGCAGTAAAATACCTGATGCATGACTTTGAAAGAAATTCAGCTGTAATTAAGTTAATTGAACAGGAACTGCATAAATACTTTTTCAAATTGATTTCTTTTAATTTGAAATTTTCTCATCATAAGCAATCTTGAAATCATTGGAGAGACCACCTTTCGATCAAATACACAGTGACAAATACATGTGTGTTAAATTCAAAGTTTGTTATTTCCTTCCAAACGTCCGCCAGGATCTTCTGAAATGGTGAAGACTGTGTATGAATTAATTCCCTTATTCAACTTTGTATATATACGTATCTTTTAAAAAAAAAATGCTACAGGCAATGACAAAACATTTACCTGATGTATTGATTAATCTATAATGTCCTAAAATTCTCATAGCCAATTGTTCATCTGTAAGGAAATTTAATTGAAGAAGTTGGCCGCCATTTTGATTACAGAATTGAACTGCGTCCGATTGTGAAACAGCGGAATCTGCGCTCATCAGGTAGCACCATTCCACATCTACAGATCCGACCCATCCAGAGGGGCAAATATTGAGTCCTGTCAAAGAATTCGTCTTTACTTAAAGATCTAATAACAGACAGGATACTAATTCATTGTATCTTTTAATGAACTAAGATAAACAGATAAACATTTATTAGATTTATTAAACTCACTTTTTATAACGATATCATTAAAAAGCGTCAAAATGGACTAAACAGAAGCTTTTGGAATCAAAGGATGAAAAGATTACATTAAAGAGTGCTCACATTTATTGACTTTATCATATTCTAACTTTAAAACAATTGCTAAAAGCACATCTCTCCATACACATCTTTCTACATATTAAAAAGGAACAATTTCTAAAACAAGGTTAATTATTGACAAAGAAGTTGATGAAACAAGAATATCAGCAGTCTCGTTAAAAATCATCATTTCGTAAGTTCTGTGGTCGATACAATTTTGACCTTGTCAGAAAATAAATTTATCATCGAGTCAAATGCAGAATGACGTTTTTCATTCTAATTGTTAGTTCATTATTCATACACTGAATTTACGACAGATTTTTCCGTTATTTCCCGATCATGACAATGAGAACACGGTGGGTGTGACCGGTCGACAGGAGATGCTCACTCCTCCATGGCACCTGATCCCACCTCTGCTGTTTTTGAAGGTCCGTGTTTGAATACTATTTGTTATCTCCATAATTATGTTTTATTTATGAATAAAGGTCTAGAAATACTCCAGTCAGAGGAGAATAAAACTTATTTAATGTATTTCCAATAGAGATTTGAAGACTTCTTTTATTAAAAAGAATTTGTATTAGAATCGGGATTCAAATCCATGTAAAGTCTGAAAATAAAAAATTAACTCACCAAGGCGAAAACTCAAGACATCAGCCTCTTTGTAGCAAAAGAATGGAAGCCTTTCATAACAACTTCGTATTTGTATTTCACGCAGTCTATCCCTGGTTCCTATACAAAGAGGGCTGGTGTCGGTCCAGTTATTAGAAACAACTATTCTGTGGTAAGAAAAAAAGATTTAATGATTTAAGAAAATTTTAATGTGCCTGTGATTTCTGTAAAAAGGTAAAATTTTGAATAAAGCAATGAATTTTGCAGTATGTATATCTGAAAGAGATATACGGTCTCGGCGACCTGTCTGTTTGCTATTTAAAACTCCTTAAACTTCCCATTAAAAGTAAGTTTTTATTATAAAACATCACTAAATTGGTAATTAAATGTTTGGCTAAAACGTGACGGAGTGTAATTAGACAAAGTCTTGCTTTACGTCTTGTTCTCAGACATACCCATATTTAACGACAGCCACCCTGTGTACATCGAGTCAAGGGGAATGCTATGCAGATAGACAGGTTCCTGAAGTAACTGATTCGGTAGTGGAAACATGCGCTGTATTTGGGCAAAATTCTTTTGCCCCTTTTAGCACCACTTATGCATCAGACTAACTAATATAATGGGCTAATATCCCAACGGAACAATACGCTCACACAGCAAACATCATTAAAGATGAGGCATTGCGTTGTAAAAAAAAAAAACAAAACAAAAAGAACGTTAACATGCAAAAGCATGGGTAATCAAAGATAACAAAGCTCACATCAAAAAGTAAGGCAAATCTCTCATCATATTGAAATAACGCCGGATGCATAAAGTTTTATAATAATAAAACTTCGCAGATATTTAGGATACAATGTATAAATGGGCATTTTACAAGGAAAGAAATTCCGATTCCGTTATTTTTCTAGGAATTTCGGCATTTTTCAACTTTGATTTTGGCCATATCTTGAATATAAAGATAAGCAGTTGCACAGTATTTCGTCAAACGCTGCTGATATTTAGGACATAGTGTGTAAATGTGCATATTACCAGGGAATTCCGATTCCATTATTTTTCTGGGAATTACGGCACTTTTGAAATTAGATCTTGGCCATATCTTGAATATAGAAATAAACAGTTTGTCAGTGCAACTCCTCATAAACCGCTGCACAGAATTTTGTCAAACTTTGTAGTTATTTAGGACACAATGTGTAAATGTGCATATTACCAGGAAAGTCTGATTCCATTATTTTTCTGGGAATTTCGGCACTTTTCAAATTAGATTTTGGCCATATCTTGAATATAGAAATAAACAGTTTGTCACTGCAACTCCTCATAAACCGCTGCACAGAATTTTGTCAAACTTTGCAGATATTTAGGACACAATGTGTAAATGTGCATATTACCAGGAAATTCCGATCTCATTATTTTCTGGAAACTTCGACTCTTTTCAACTTAGATTTTGGCCATATCTTGAATATAGAAATAAACAGCTTGTCAGTGCAACTCATAAACCGCTGCACAGAATTTTGTCAAACTTTGCAGATATTTAGGACACAATGTGTAAATGTGCATTTTACCAGGAAATTCCGATCTCATTATTTTCTGGAAATTTCGACTCTTTTCAACGTAGATTTTGGCCATATCTTGAATATAGAAATAAACAGCTTGTCAGTGCAACTCATAAACCGCTGCACAGAATTTTGTCAAACTTTGCAGATATTTAGGACACAATGTATGGCACGCCAAATTCACAAAAATGAGATAATCATAGTTTCACAATCGATAAACTAGGTTTATCGGTTGTAAACTATAGTTTACAAGCCGTAAACTATAGTTAACAACGTTAATCTATATTTCACATCTGTAAACCATAGTTAACGCGATAATCTATGTTTCACAACCGTAAACTATACTTAACACCGAAAACAATCATTTGCGATTGCAAAACATAGATTATCTGATAAATACAGTTTCACGATTTGTAAACTATAGTTTACAAACCGTTAACTATAGTTAACGATCTGATAAATATAGTTTCACGATTTGTGAAACTATGATTAACAACTCTTAACTATAGTTTACGATTGTAAACTATAGTTTACAAACGTGAATCTATGTTTATCAACAAAATCTATTGTTAACGCTTATTACAGACAGATAAACTTAGATTATCATTCGTAAACTATAGTTAACAACCGTTAAATATAGTTTTACAGATGAAAACTATACTTAACGAATCGTTAACTATACTTAACGAATCGTTAACTATAGTTTACGGTTTGTAAACTATATTTTACAGTTGATAAACCTAGTTTATCAATTGTGAAACTATGATTATCTCATTTTTGTGAATTTGGCGTGCCATAACAATGTGTAAATGTGCATTTTACCAGGAAATTCCGATCTCATTATTTTCTGGAAATTTCGACTCTTTTCAACGTAGATTTTGGCAATATCTTGAATATAGAAATAAACAGTTTGTCAGCGCAACTCCTCATAAACCGCTGAGCAGAATTTCGTTAAACTTTGCAGATATTTAGGACACAATATGTAGATGTGCATATTACCAGGAAATTCCGATTCCATTATTTTTCTGGGAATTTCGGCACTCTTCAACTTAGATTTTTGGCCAGTCTTGAATTTAGAGATGAACAGTTTGTCAGTGCAAATCCTCATAAACCACTGCAAAAGAATTTCGTCAAATTTTGCAGAATTTAAAGACAAAATGTGTAAATGTGCATATTACCAGGAAATTCTGATTTCATTATTTTTCTGGGAATTTCGGCACTTTTCAAATTAGATTTTGGCCATATCTTGAATATAGAAATATACAGTTTGTCAGTGCAACTCCTCATAAACCGCTGCACAGAATTTTGTCAAATTTTGTAGTTATTTAGGACACCATGTGTAAATGTGCATATTACCAGGAAATTCCTATTCCCTTTTTTGCCATTCATTAAGTATTGCATTGTCGAGTTTTGGGGAAGCTTGGGGTATGTGAGCTTGCTCACATTTTCTTTCATTTTTTTTTTCTAGTAAGTATGCATCACAAAATCAATATCCATGCAAGTTAAGTAGGACTTAAAGTTACTTTAAAATGGACTTGCACCCAAAACTTTAACTCGTTCACTCATCAACAATTGTCAGTGAGTTCCAACATCCGAAGCAAGTCTGGTATTGTCCATCCATAAAGGTATCATCCATACAAGTCTGACCCAGGTAGAGCTATTACATGTATACAGTTACTTTGGAATGGACCTGCTCCTAAAACCGGGTCGCCGACGCCAACCCCGGGGTGAAAGCATAAGCTCTTCTTAACTTCACCGAGGTAAGATAATAAGAACATGAATATAAAGCAAGAGAAACAAGAGCTTACAGAACTAACTTCAACAAACTATATTTTGAAGTAAGGTCAAACATCCCTAGGTACAATATCTAAGAAATTTTAGTCCGATAGAGCTTGCAGTTTTTTCTTAAAGAATTTACTTGTTCTTTAAACTGAAGTCACTAATCAAGAAAAAGTAAGTCAAGTCCAGCATTCTACAGTTTTTATCCTTTGAAAAATCATACATTGGAGTTTGGTTCTACTGGGTAGAACTTGATTTTAAAGTACTGTGTATAATAAATCTGTTCCAGGAACTTAAACCTTGTCATTCAGTTTGTTTCTGATAGGCTTTAGTTTTTCTTGATAAAAATATTCTTCAAAAACTTTAAATTAAAACTGGTTAGGAAAATATAGGTTTATCCCCAGATCCAACAAATCTGGTATTGTGCATCAATGGAATTCATTCTTTGGACAAAATTATAGCATCTGAAACATTTGTGGTATGAAGCATACAAGAATAATCATCCAAATATGATTGTCAACTTTTTGTCTTCAAACTTCGTATTCGTCGTTTCACTTAATTCGCGCTAACCTTTTTGAAACTTTTTGCATGTATGTCTTTTCAATTACTGTATCTTTCCAATAGCAAAATATACTAGTATGTTGCAGTTGATCTCTTAGCTAGTTATAATGCTTTTTCATTTTTTCGTTATTCTTTTTACTTGAAGGCTCCTTCTTTTGTAAATCTCTGTTCCAAGAAGTTGTACTATACGAGAATCGATCGTAAGCCATAATACACAAACACTTCTCTAAAGACCTATTCATGAATTGAGAAGTTAAAATCTCATCCATTTAATTGTGTGAAATTTATCATGTTGAAAGGTTTTAAATAAAACACTTACCCTCTTTCACCGCTTTCTGCACCGATAGGGCTTGGGGGTGCACCGTCCATTACCAGTGACCCGTAGGAATCGTAACCCCCTGTCCAGAAATCTACAAAGTGTACACAGTAAATAAATGTTTATAATAAAGACATGAAGGATATAATTTAAATCATTTCCAATAGGCTTGGCAAATTTCTTCAATTATGATGTCATTGGCTTATAAAGCAAAAATGCAAATATTTTAGAATGCAGACTACTTTTGAATATTCTATATAAAAAGATATGCATATGAGGGATCAAAATAAAGAAACCCACCGTCTTTAAAATATGCAAAAGTTGGACTTTCAATATTTGAATATGTATACAATGTCGGAGAGAGGGGTATTAAATACGAGCGGTACTGTCGGCAGATTCCCTGAGCTTCGTAAAACGAGTTCTTTTGTGTTGTCATGTTCCGAACACAACCCTGGACAACGTCCCGTGGACGTAGAAAATCTATCCCATAAACTGTTTCCCAGCCTGATGGACAAGCTTGTGCATATTCCTCATACAAACTTTCTGTCAAAAATACAAAGTTTACATTCTAAATATTATTTAAAATACAAAAGAATTGATGGAAGAATATATAGACAGAGAGAAGATGCAAAAAAAAGTCATAATCTTTTTTTCCATTTTTTTTTTCAATTCACCTTTAAAATGCAATGGAAATGCAGTAAACTAGAAAACAGACTGAGGATAATAAAGAATAAGAATAGATCATGATTTATCCTTACTTGCTTCCTGAGATAAAACATTTACTCTCGCTGGTCCTGCACTAAGATTGGTCGTCTGCCCAGTAACTTTCATGGAATAAAGTCCAGCGTCTGATTTATTCACTTTTAGAATAGTTAAGGATGGCTCACTCCTTTTCCCGCCAGAATATTTGTTAGGATTCTCAAAAATCCTGATTTCTGTAGTAACATTTCCATCGGTCCGCGTCCACGTAATAGCGTATTCTTCATTGGGGACAAGGGTCAAGTTAACAGCTACAGTGACGTCATCTCCCGGAAAGACGAAATACTCTTTTTGTTGAAGAGTTAATGACGTCCCTTGTTTTTGAGTGTAAACGTCTTTAAAAACAAAGAAAAATAATTTAAATTATTCTTTCTTTCAATTTCAGGAAGTCTATATCTTTAAAAGCAGAGGCATTTGTTTCGGAAATAAAAATTTAACCCATAGTATAATAATTTTATACTACGTGTTAGAAATTTAAAGTAATCATTTCGTACGTTCTATGGTCGATACAATGACCTTGACAACGAATACAATTTATCATTGTGCCAAATGCTGACTGACGTTTTCCATAGTAATTGTTAGTCCAGACGACGTTTTTTTCCCAATCATGACAAGGAACACACGGCAGGTGTGACCGGTCGGCAGGGGATGCTCACTCCTCCATGGCACCTGATCCCACTTAAGATGTTTTGGAGGTCCGTGTTTGCTCTGCTCCTGTTTTTGTATTGTTTTAGGGACTTTTGATCTTGAATACCATTCGTCATCTCAATATACTAGTTTTTCACTTCCGAAACAAGTGCCTGTGTTTAAAAGGTACATGTACATGTAGCAATGCATGATGCATCATAAAAAGTTCAAACAAAAAATTCCATATTTTTACATAGTTGTGCTATAAAGAAAGAACAGTTTGCCAAGGCAACAAATATCATCAAATACTAAGGATTTCCAAAATATTTAATTTGATAATGAAAGAATAGTTCAAAATGCTGGAATTACCATGCAGTGTTCACCTCACAGCAATAAAAAAAAATGGGAAGGGGAAGGGCAACCAGATCTGAATGGAAATTTTTATTTTAACAAAGAACAGACTTAAACTACATACTAAATAAGGTTCCCCCAGCCACGCACTCTACTGGCCTGATTTGGTTTAGATTGAACCCGTCTTAGTAGCATTGAAAATAAAGAAGTAGGTGTTCATTGTGTTATTTATTTCAAGAAAGATATGGAGATAACGAACAGTATTCAAGATCAAAAGTCCATAAAACAATACAAAATAGGAGCAGAGCAAACACGGACTTCCGAAACATCAGAAGTGGGATCAGGTGCCATGGAGGAGTGAGCATCCCCTGCTGACCGGTCACACCCGCTATGTGCTCCTTGTCATGATCGAGAAATAACGGGAAAATCCGTCGTCAATTCAGCGTATAAATAATGGACTAAAAATAAGTATGAAAAACGTCAGTCAGCATTTGACTCAATGATATATTGTATTTGGTGACAAGGTCATTGTATCAACCATAGAATTTACGAAATGATGACTTTAAACGAGACTGCTGATATTCTTGTTTCATCAACTTGTTTGTCAATAATTTACCCCGTTTTAGAAATTGTTCAAACGTAGAGCATGCAAGGGTACGGAAGCTCATTCAGGACCTATCAAAGAATATTAATGTTTTTGAATTCGATATAACGAATTGTCAAATTTGTTATAACGAATTTAATTCGCTAAAACAATTTCTTTAAATTCGTTATAACAATTTTGATCTGTTATAACAAATTTGATGAATTCGTTATAACGATTTCAAAAAAATGTTGATAAAAATTAAACTCGTTTAAAAGAATTCTAAAACGTGTTAAAACAAATCAAATTCGTTAAAACGTATTCGACAAATCGTTATATTGAATTCTTATATATTTTTCTAAAGGTCCTTATTGCTGAATTTGATTCAACGAATTTAATTCGTTGTTACAAACTTTAGAATTTGTTAAAAAGAATTTAATTTGTTATAATAAAATTTTAGAATTCGTTTAAACGAATTTGATTTATTATAACAGATTTTAGATTTCGTTTAAACGAATCTAATTCATTATACCAAATTCTAGAATTCGTTAAAATGAAGTCAACTGAACAAATTTGTTATAACAGATTAAATTCGTTATAACAAATTCAAAGAAATTATAACGAATTAAATTCATTATAACAAATTCGACAATTCGTTATATATCGAAATCAAAAATATTTTTCGATAGGTCCTAAATGGGATTCCGTACTCTTGTGTATCGGATCAACTGAGACATACTCCTATGCAGGTGATGTAGGTATATTGCTGCATAAGTAAGGGAAGTTGACGATAGAAAAGTTCAAGTGATGCCTCTGTGAATCATAAATTGTTCTTTTACTCTTGAATCTACCACTACAATATTTTCATGTCCGGTCAGGGCACTAAAGGGTGATATACTAGTAAGTAAAACATAAGTATATCACCCATTCATGTAGGAAATAAAGAAGAAATACGGATATATACCGTCCAAATCCCCTTCCTATCTACAATTCATAAACTTAAGAGGTTTCTCTTTGTTTAAAAGCATTTACCCTAAAGATATGAAAAGTAGATCGCTGTCAAGTGTTCTAAACAAGTTCTCACTTTGCCTAGAATTAGCCAAATAAATTAAATCTAAAATGTACCTTACCAGACAAAAAGAGGGCAAAAATCCACAAACTGGTCTTCATGATCTGAAATAAGCAACACTAGAACTCAGTGTCCAGTTTGGAATGATTAGACGAACACATTATGGAATTAAATTCACCAGACCATAATGTCACTTAATAAAATTGCTTGTTCAGATATCTAGTTCCGTGAGTAGCTTCGCACTTAAGGTAGTAGGTGACTGATGGTCAATAGTTCAGGTATTGTAAAATGTTTTTAGCATTCAGGTGAAGTACAAACATAATATTTAGTCATATATACAGTTAAGTTTATAATAGTCGGATATGAAAAACATATACGCAGTTTTTTTTTCTATCTCAACAGTTCCTTTAATTAAAATGCATAAATTTTAAAATTATTGTGTGATGTCCCACATTAGTATTCCAGTGACTCATTTAACATCTTTTTGTTAATGAGTGAACATCATTTTAAAAGTCAGTGTTAATGAAGGATTTTTGCTTTGGTTTTTGTTTTCAATCTTCCTAACTTTTATCGGGTTTTATCTAATGGCCGGGGGTAAGACACCGTGAAATTTCCCTCTATAATTACCTTCATCACCCAGGTATAACATATAAGGTGGGCCCTTTATCAAGATTCCATTTGACGTTTTAACAGATTTTTGATACATGTCAAATTGTCTTTAAATGGCATTGTTTGACAAGTTATTTTTGGGTTTGATTCATCACTTCTCTCATCAACATTTATGTAATTTTTTGTCAGTTGGAAAATGTTATTTCTAACAGAACAAATAAAACAGGCCATCCTTAAGATGACTTAATACGAAATAATGACAAAGTGGCAATGTAAAGAAATTTGTACGTGATTAAATGATACCTTTTTTTTCATTGATTCTGAATACTGATTTAAATAATTTTTCACAACAATTAAGATTTTTAAAATAATAAATATATATTTTATCGTAAATTCGTCTATACAAAAGTCATATGCATGTGATGTACAATATTGTTTTCCTTTATAAAAATCAAAACAAATTCCACTTACTTTTTTTCCTCCGTGTTGTTTGTCATGTCAGAGGAAGGGTACAGGCGCACTTCCTTTATCAGTGAAGCACAACGTTGACTCAAGTGAACCGAGTCATTGTGTAGTGTGCCTTAAACAGTGTTTGGGACGCACCCCTTTTTAAACAGTAAACTTCGTAAATGTAAAACTAATCAACACGACATGTAAGGCATAGTCAGTATGCAACAAGTCAACCCCTTTCTACGTTTAATTTGCATAATATGAATATTTAAATTCTTTTTATATACATGTGAATTTTTTAACCTATTGTAATCCGTTTGAATACTTGATATCGCGATTACTTAACTTAGCGAAACTCTTTCGCGAAGGAGGTAGGAATCGTCTGTTGGGTGGGGGCAAGGTGCTATTCAATACAATGCAAGATCGGTCATTGTAGTATTTATAAGGACAGATCAGTAAAAAATTCTGGTAGAATACCTCGCTTAACAATCGCTGAACCAGCCTAATATATTTTTGAGAGGAGCCAATTCTAAATTGTCACATTTTTAACGATAATTTTAATTAAGCGGACTCTTTTCGTTAAATTTTCTTTGAAAATCGTCACATTTTCAAGCAGATAAAATATTCTAAACTTTCCTTATTTGACGATCTACTATTTGAACTTCAATATCTGGCAAAACATCGTGATCTCGGCATTAAATTGTTCTAATCATTCGATTGTCACTACTGTAAACAATGTCATTTGCCCCCAGAAATGTAGACTTTTCTCGACTTCTCCGCAAAAGAGCGGTAGTAAGTTAGATAACTGCGAGGTACTCATTGGTAGTCGCGATATTACGTGATTCCTAAATATACGCGTGGAATTATTATATCGCGTAATTTTGTGAGAAGCACAACACGCGAAATAAAATTACTCGCCTTAATTTTTATGGTGCTGAAATCTATGAAAAATCTCTTGACCAACCGACCATTCGCACATTATTATTCTCGCGATTTGACATTGAAGAGCCCATTCGCGGAAATAAGTACTCGCCAAAAATAAGGAGTGTTCGTGTTTGTGTGAAAAATGTACGCTCGTCAAAAACCTACCCCAAAATTCAAGCAAAGTCTTTAGCTCGCTGGTCTGGAAAAAAGTTAGGTGGCATGGTCGTAAATCCAAAATTTTTCAATCCAGCGAGCTACAGATTTGCAGGTAAGCAAGGAATGGTAAAACAATATCGCCAATACTTTTTTTGTTATATTTAAGGTGGTGTTACCTTAGTGACGGTAAGATGGTTTCGATCGCCAATGGCCTGATGGCTCAATTTTCAGACCAATCAACTGACAAGAGATTCAGGGGGCCTGGGTTTAGTTGGTATAGAGCATCTGACTGAAGCTTTATGGGCATGGATTCCAATCCGGTCTTGTTTTTTCTCATTGTTCTCTTCTGATACACCTTTTTATATAGATATAGCCAAAAAACCTCTTAATTTCGGATTCTACACCTGGTAGAAGTAAGGAAAATTTTCCACCGCTACAGATAATTTCATTGACAAAAGTACTAGTAGTTACAGCATGTAATGTTTTGCACAGTAAAAAATAAAACAAACATTTTAAATTTTGACGGGCTCTATCATCCCTGAAATAAAAGAATGATGCCACAACAGTCCCATTTCATGTTCATTATACCCGGTATCAAGTTTCATAAAAATGATATAAATATATATATATATATACAATTTTTTGAAAGGAAAATACACTTCTGAAAGATGCTTTAAACAGATATTCTGAATACTCTGCCTAGGGAACCAAACACTAATGTGTCCTTCGATCTGGAGGCCTGTATAAATGCGTGAAAAGTTTAATGGTATAATCTGGCGTTCAGAAACGATTCTGACGCTTAGAACGGCGAACATATAAGCTTTAGGCAGTAGATCACTAAACTAATATCTCTGAACATTTGATTTTACTTTCTGATACCTATGTATATTTATATTCATGAATGAAGCGAAGAAACGAAACTGTTCGCGGAATTAAAACAAGAGGCCCAAGGGCCACATCGCTCACCTGCCAAAGTAGAATCTACACTACCTCAGGATGATTCCAAATAAATAGAAAAATATCACTAATCATGGTTTTGAAGTACATGAAAAGAAGAGTTTTAAAAGGTTTCCTTATATATCCCTATGTAAAACTTTGGTCAGCCATTTTTGGCCCACCCTAGCCCCAGGGGTCATGATTTGAACAAGCTTGAATCTACACTATCTGGGGATGATTCCACATGAGTTTCATCTTTCCTGGCCCGGTGATTCTTGAGGAGAATTTTAAAAGATTTTTCCTATATATTCCTATGTAAAACTTTGGTTGGTCAATTTGGCCCCACCCTAGCCCCAGGGGTAATGATTTGAACAAACTTGAATCTACACTACCTGAGGATGATTCCACATATTAAGTTTCGTCTTTCCTGGCCCAACGGTTCTTGAGAAGATTTTAAAAGATTTTTCCTTTATATTCCTATGTAAAACTTTGGTCGACCATTTTGGCCCGACTCTAGCTCTGGGGGTAATGATTTGAACAAACTTGAATCTACACTACCTGAAGATGATTCCGCATGAGTTTCATCTTTCCTGGCATAGTGGTTCTTGAGAAAAAGATTTTTAAAGATTTTTCCTATATATTCCTATGTAAAAATTTTGTCGGCCATTTTGGCCCCACCCTAGTCCCGGGGGTCATGATTTCAACAAACTTGAATTTACACTACCTGAGGGTGATTCCACATGAGTTTCATCTTTCCTGGCCCAGTGGTTCTTGAGAAGATCTTTAAAGATTTTTCCTATATATTCCTATGTAAAACTTTGGTCGGCCATTTTGGCCCCACCCTAGCCCCGGGGGTAATGATTTGAACAATCTTAAATCTACACTACCTGAGGATGATTTCACACGAGTTTTATCTTTCCTGGCCCAGTAGTTCGGGAGAAGAAGATTTTTAAAAAATGCTACATGTATTAGTTTTTCACTAATTCATAATTATCTCCCCTTGGAAGAAGGCGTGTCCCTCTATTTGAACAAACTTGAATCCCCTTCACCCAAGGATACTTTGTGCCAAGTTTGGTTGAAATTGGCCCAGTGGTTCTTGAGAAGAAGATGAAATGTGAAAAGTTTACGACGACAGACAACGGACAAATTTTGATCAGAAAAGCTCACTTGAGCCTTCGGCTCAGGTGAGCTAAAAAGATATTCCATAATGTTAACCTCCCAGGTCATGCTATCTACCAAGCAAAATTTCATTTTGAATAAATACATACATCATTGATGAAGCTAATTAGCAGAATTTAAACCATTGGCCTGAAATTAAAAAAAAGAAAATATCTAAAAACAACATGTAAACAAGAGGCCCATCGGCCACATCGCTCATCTGAGCACTGTGTAGGGAAAAGGTAGAAGTTGGTTTATTATTGAAAAGTTTAAATCAAAAAGTAGTCCCTTGACCAATCATGGCTTTGCTATTTTTGAGAAGATGATTTTTAAAGAATGTTCCTAAATATTTCTGTGTAAAACTTCGGTCGGCCATTGTTGTCCTGCCCTACCCCCGGGGGTCATGATTTGAATAAACTTCAATCTACAAACCTGAGGATGCTTCCATATGGATATGATCGATTATGGCTTTGCTATTCTTAAGAAGATTAGATTTTTAAAAAGTTTTTCTATATTTCTATGTAAAAATTTGGTCAGCCATTTTGGCCCCGCCCTACCCCCGGGGGTCATGATTTGAACAAACTTGAATCTAGATTACCTTGGGATGCTACCATATACATGTATATATATATGATGTTCTTGAGAAGAAGATTTTTAAAGAATTTTCCTATTTATTTCTATGTAAAACTTTAGTCGGCCATTGAAACCCCTTCCTACCCCCGGTGGTCATGATTTGAACAAACTTCAATCTACAAACCTGAGAATGCTTCTAAATAGATATGATCAATTATGGCTTTGCTGTTCTTGAGAAGAAGATTTTTAAAGAATGTTCCTAAATATTTCTATGTAAAATTTTGGTCGCCCATTGTGGCCCCGCCCTACCCCCGGGGGTCATTATTGTCACACTTGAATCTACACTACCTGAGGATGCTTCTATATAAATATGATCAATTATGGCTATGTCATTCTTGAAAAGAAAATTTTTAAAGAATTTTCCTATATATTTCTATGTAAAACTTTGGTCGGCCATTTTGGCCCCGCCCTTCCCACGGGGGTCATGATTTGAACAAACTGAAATCTACACTAAATCAGGACAAAATGTGATCACAAAAGCTCACTTGAGCCTTCGGCACAGGTGAGCTTAAAATGAAAATTAAAGTTTATATGAGTATCAATACAATCGTTTTCTCAAACCAATTTCGGCCCCTTAACGATACTTTTATTGCTTATTAAACCTTTCAATTATTTCTTGAAGTTTCCCTTGATATATCCCAATGAAGTTAAAAACTAAAGACTATGTATCTGACAATTGTTACACTTATGAATATTTTACCGACAATAGAAGATAAACTACCAACAAATCCATAAAATGAACGAAATGACTTCAGCTTTTCCATCGTCAACTTTCTTTATATTTGTAGAAATATTCCACTATCGCCTGCAAAGTGTTTATATGTATCTCAAATTATTCGATACGATCATTTTTAAACCGACGCAGGCTACTAGCTAATAAGTTGATTTCACAGGGATTTCAACAGCCTCGTTTTAAATTTTATTTCGAAAAGCATGCGGTCATTCAAATGGTCTTGTTTGCAAATACAACCTAACATATGACCTTAGTTTGACTGACACGTTTCATACGATATCAGTTGAGGCCATTCAGACTATACCTGATCAATATGTGTATAGGACTTACGGCGGGTATTATAAATCAACAGAGGATGTTCACTGTCACTGGCGGATTTAAGGGGGGGGCGTGGAGGGCGCACGCCCCCACTAAAATTTTCAAAGTATGATGTGACAAATATTTATAATGCCACATTTTGGTACAAAACTAACCAAACCACTATTATTCTGCCTGATTTAACTCTTAAAATGCACAAAAAATCAAGGAGCTTTCGGGGGCTGCGCCCCCTGGGCCCCACCATTCAAAGTATAATATGACTAGTATTAAACGCGTCGTACTTTGGTACATTACTAACCAATACCACTATTAATTAGTAAGTAATAAGTAAGTAAATCGTTTATTATGGTGGCACATATTACAATACAATGAGAATTGAGAAACATTCAATACCATTATTATTCAAACATCTGGACTTATCTGCCACTTTCAACAAAAATAATTGAAATATATGCACTATTATTGTGCCTGGTTTTACTCTTAAATACACGAAAACCCAGGAGCTTCCGGGGGCTTCGCCCTGGACCCATTTGGGGACTTAAGGCGGCCCCCAGACCCCTTACCTCAACAAAGTTATCCACGCCCCCCCTAACCACAAATCCTGTATCCGCCCCTGACTGTCTCTAGGTACTTGATCCCGCCTACGAAATTCCCGGGAAGCCTGTTTTTCCCATGCTTCCAAATCATTAATATTTGTCTATAAAACATTTTTGTGATCGACCAATGTTCATTTTCTTTTATATTTTACAATCTTTTTTTCCAGCGACGAACAATAATTATAGCGGAACCAGGATTAAATTAATTAATACCGGCTGCTTTTTACTTTCTGTCTGTCTGTAACGCTTTCGTTTCCGCACGATATCTCGAGAACCCTTTGAGCTTTTGCAATGAAATTTAGCATAGCAACTCCCTATGGACTAAAGAAAACCCCTATTGATTTTGAGGTCAAAAGGTCAAGGTCATAAATAAGCAATTCTGTCTGTTAAAACACTTTCGTTTCCACACGATATTTCTAGAACCATTTGAGCTATTGCAATGAAATTTTATAGAACAACTCCCTGTGGCCTAATGAAGACCCCTAATGGTTTTGAGGTCAAAAGGTCAAAGTTCAAGGTCGTAAATTTATACATTCTGTCTGTGTGTAATACTATTATTTCCGGGCGATATTTCAAGAAGATTTTGTGCTTATGCATTGTAATTTTATATCAAAACTCCCTAGGACGTCTCTCACCCCTCTCAAAGTGCCCCGCCCGTTTGTTTTATTAGTATTTATAGTATTACATGTCGCTGCTTTTAGCGCAGGGGCATGAGGAGAGTTATTGCGTATAAAACAGGTTCTCGGTGGACTTTATGTTCTTATTACATCTATTAGAACTGTTTAATAAAGGCTAAATAAATCAAACACCAAGGATTGTGCAAAATTTTGAGAATACCGAACATGAAAACATGAATATATACATGTATGTGACTTCACTTCTGCATATACTTCACACGATGTAAAGCGATTCCGTTGTCTAGTGGTTATGTCTCTCGCATCAAGTGTGAGAGGTCCTCGGATCGAACCTCGGTCGAACCTTTTTTTTTTTTTTACTAAATGATAGTATTCAGCATGTGAAATGAAAAATTTATGAGGTTATAAAATCATCATTACAGTGTGATAAAAATTCCATTTAAAAAAACCTTCTATACACATAATGATGAATAAGCAATCAAATCTTTATACTATGCATATTGACATACATGTATTTTATTTGCTTCAGTATACATGTATACATTTAATAATTCTACAAATTCAGTCAGGGGGAGCCGACTTTTACCCTAAGCGGGGGACACGAATTCTCTGAATTAGCTTGTTGTAAACATGTTTTCTTGGAATGCAGTATGAAGAAAAGGTAATAAAGGTCGGAAATCTACTGCATATTGTAACAATACTTATTCGGAACAGAGCAAACATGAGAGACCTCTGAAAATATCAAAAGATGGATCAGGTGCCATGAAGAAATAAACATTCCCAATCTAATAAAATTAGATCCGTTTATTGGTTGATTCGCTTCAAATAGATTGCTACATGTAAATCTAGCTTAGAAAGGGTCTTATAATAGTTCACATTTGTACCCTATAAAAGGAAAAAAATATATATACACTATCAGTTTTAGAGAAATAATATTTTCTTGAAATCCAGCCTTAGATACCAAAGCTTATTAGCATGATATGAAATAATCTTGTAAAGATAGCAAAAGCCTTTTACACTATGTATTATAGAATCCATGACATAAAAGACAAAAAATACCAAATAAGTATAAAAATAATGACAAATTCTCTGAATCCTGGATACCTATCGTTTTATAACCTAAATTATATTTGTTGATCAATTTGCAGTGAGAAAATGCATTGCTGATATTCCAAATCCCTTTTTCTGCAAAAATATTGGACATTTGACAATCTTCCCTATATAATATGATTGACTTAAAAACTTTAACTTTAAAGAGATAGTGTGGATAAATTAACATAAGTTTGTGGATTCAGGGATATTTTTATGAATATTTTTTTATTACTAAACAGCTAATTTTATAAACCTGAGGATTGGACTACCTTTAAAAGTCAACCTATTAATAGCTTCGAGCTCGATATTCCTTAAACACGAAACTAAACCTAGCAGTAGCACTGGTTCTCTGCCCTTGATTCCAGTCGCTGCCGCTAGGAATTACAAGTTGGTTTTTCAGGGCGCTTGCGCCCGTTTACCAATGTCAGGGTACCAGTCTAAACCTAGCAGGTACTTTCACTTTAATTGTTGACATTTCAGTTTACACTTACAGTATAGACTATAGCCTTATTATGTTCCCCAAACGAAGTTGGGGAACATATTGTTTTTACTCTGTTTCTTATTATTATTATTAGGGTCTTCCGCTTCCTTCGGAAGACCCTACTGTTATTCTATTGTTTCTTATTATTCTTTTTTTTTTCCCGCTCGACTTTTGACAGGCGATTTCTCAAAGACCTTTGGACTGATCGTTATGAAACTTTCAGGATAGATAGTTTGTAGTTA